>APFE031551695.1:69610-95261 GCA_000404065.3 Pinus taeda | reverse complement strand
TACATTGCTTTTTTGATGTCTTTCTCTCATTTTTCAAGCTTGTTTTGAAGAGCTGAGGTTTAAGACTTGCTTAGGAAGATGTTATAGGTAATGATAAGCCTACACCGACTGCAAATAATCAAGGTGACGATAATCAAGTTGTCGTGGTAGATTTTATTAGATACTTTTATCTATTGCTGCTACTTTTGATTTTGAGGTAGAGAAGATGGATGTGAAGACAACATTTCTTCACTGGGATCTGGAAGAAGAGATATACAGGAAGCAACCTAAAGGCTTTGTAGTGAAGGGTAAGAAAGATCTAGTATGCAAGTTTAAAAAGTCTATGTATGGGTTAAAATAGTCACCAAGGATGTGGTATTAAAAATTTGATACATTTATATGGGGACTTGGCTTCACTAGAAGAAAAGTAGATCAATGTGTGTATTTTAAATTAATTGGTGACATGTTATTTATCTAGTCTTATATGTGGATGATATGTTGCTGGTTGGAAATGACAAAGAAATTATCTAGGATTTGAAGACCCAATTGTCCTCCAAATTCGATCTTGGTGGTACAAACTATATTTTGAGCATGGAAATTAAACAAGGTCAGGAAAATAGTAAGATCTGGTTATACTAGAGGAAGTATATCGAGACAATACTGTAGTGGTTTAATATGCAGGATAGTAAATAGATGAAGGTTCCTATTCCCGTAGGTGTAAATCTATATTCTAAACAATGTCCTAAGACACAAGAAGATGAAAAGGACATGTCCTGTGTTCCATATGCAAGTTCAGTCAGTAGCATGATGTATGCAATGGTCTATACTAGACCAAACATTGCACATGCAGTGGGAGTATTGAGTAGTTTTATGTCAAAACCAGGGAAGGAGCATTGGATGGAAATGAAGCGGGTTTTCATGTATTTACATGGCACTAGTGATTATGGTTTGTGCTACCAAGGAAGACTAGGATTGGATAGAGTTTTCAACATCTTTGGCTTTGTTGATGTAGATTGGGTTGGAGATCTGGATTAGAAAAGATCTAAAAGTGGGTATGTGTTTAAACTATTTGGAGGTGTAGTCAGTTGGATGAGTAAGAGACAGTCTATAGTGACACTTTCAACTACAAAGGCATAATACATGGCAACCAGTGATGCAATCTAGGAAGTAGTTTGGTTGAAAAGATTGTGTTCAAGTATGGGGTTAGTACATTGAGCTATAAGGATAAACTATGACAACCAAAGTGCAATTTTCTTAGCAAAGAATCATGCTTATCATTCAAAGACAAAGCACATTGATGTTTAGTATCACTTTGTGAGGGATATGATTGAGGGAAAAAAGGTGTTGCAGGTAAAGGTGGATATTTTGAAGAACACTACAAATGCATTGACAAATTCTGTGAGCACTGAGAAGTTCTATTGGTGTAGAAACATTGGCATTGCAGGGCTAGATCAATGACTAAGCTCTCATGTGGAAAGAAAACAAAAAGTGGAAGAATGTTGAGTTGTGTTATATTATTTCCACAACTACCCCACATGCGGGGGCGTTAAAGGGGGGTGGTATTCCCCTCTATACATTGCGCCGGGCACTACCGAGGGGTCATGGGGGGGGCAGTTACCCCCCCTATCAGGGGGTATGCAGGGGGAATTAGCCCCCCTTCAAGGGGTCCAGGGCAGTGCCCCAGGAAATTCTTTTGGACACTATATTAGGTGGGTGAACATACCTGTGGTTTTGTGAATGGAGTTCGCACATAGATTTGGGCATGATGGTTTTCTGTCCATGGTATTTTGTATATCTGGTCAAGGAACTACAATTGTGTTCTAATTCAAGGTTAATGGATTGGGTTTTATGGTTTCTTCGACATTCATATATATGTATTGTAACATTAAAAGCAACATAATGAAAAATCAATTTGGTAGTCTTGATTTTGGGATCTAGGGGAAAATCTCTCTGTATATATGTTTTATGTTTTATGCTCTTACTGTTGTTTATTTTCTATTTTTAGAATTCGTATGCAAGTAATTTTTGTACAGGGTTAAAAACTATAGCCCATGCATTACTTTATGGGCATGGAAGTATGGCAGGGTGATGGGGAATAGTTTGTTTCTTAGAGCAAGTTTTCCAAGAGATACTCTTGCAGTTCACTGGAGGAAGGAGAGTGCTACCTTAGGGGAACTAGTGGAAGCTACTATTTACAAGAATATTTTCAGTTCACTCATGTATTTCGTGAACACACAACTGGATATGAGCTATGAAGTTAAGTAACCTAGTCAAGCGATGGTTAGGCCTACCAAGTTGTATTGGATGGCAATGAAGCATGTGTTGAGATACTTCAGACGCACTACTTAGTATGGATTGTGGTACAGATGGAAATAGAGAGTTAAGGTTCAAGGTTTCATTGATGCATATTGGTCAGGAAGTCCATCCGAAAGGAAGAGAAAATTAGAAGGGATCTTCAGTATCGGGTCAACAATTGTTTCTTGGTACAATAGGAAAAAATGATTGGTTGCACTCAGTTCAATAGAGGTAGAACACATGGCTACAAGTTAGGCATCATGTGAGGCCATCTAGATGAGGAAGATTTTGTTTGGTTTGTTTGGTCAACAGATGGATCCAACAGTGTGTTGATCAATGGTTGTCATTGATGTCAACCAAAGCAGCACCAGGGGCTACCCTGATCTTGCATGGGAATTTTGACTTGTAAATTTACTATATTTTGAGTCAAGGATCTTCTATGTTGATTCTACTCATGCACATGCTTCTGTTGATGTATGGCACACCAAGTAATTATTCACGGTTTGAGAGATATTCATGTTTGAAGTTAGTAACCCCAGTTAGTGGGCTAAAAACCTATGGGGTTGTGGCATGTCACTCATAATTGGTTGTGGTAATGGAATAGTAAATAATTAATAATAATAATAAATTCTCCTAAAATACCTCCAACATTCACTTGTTGAGGACCCTCTCAACTCAAGACATTCGTATAAATAATCACTCTCATATCCTCCTCTAGTAGGGATTTTATGGCTTCAAACAGGTCATCATGGAATTTTCTCTATAACATTTCTTCTGCGAAGCTTTAGAAGCTAATATTAAAACCCATTTGATCTGAAATCTTAATGAACCTTGTGAACAAATTTGAGATCTTCTTTCACTATATTGTTGGAGATATGATCTAAGGAAATTAGGTTTTTTCAGGCTCACAAATTCTATGTCAAACATGTTATGTTGGGAAAATCCTCATAAATTTCTCTCTAAGCATTGGATTAAAATTTTATAAATATTCATAGAAATATGATGGACTTTAGTTTGTTGAGTAGAATTTTCAGGACCGAAGGTTGTAATAGGACATGTGGCATTTCATACAAGTTCGCTCTATTAAACCAATCTATAATCAAGTCATCGTGGGAGATTGGGCATAACTCTTTCTTGCACAATCGAATAATTATCAGACCTGTGGATTTGCAAAGAGGACTGAGAGGGCTACCACAACATGAAATTTTAGACCCTGGAGATCTAAAATTATATAGATAAAACATATTCAATATCTAGCTCCTAGAAGGCAAGAAAAAACATGCATTCAAGGATCATTGTAGTAAGGACCACACATCAACAGTCAACGGTAAGTCTCCTACAACAAGGTATGTATGATTAGTGTTTACATTTGAAATATGAGTATCATCTCTAACATATGTTTTTGCAGGACAACATAAGTACCTACAGGGTCTCAGTTATGTCTCTATTATATGTCACAATTAGTTTTTTTCGGATGTCCTCTTCTTGATACGACACATTTTATGCTACATATTCTTGATGCTACACCAAGTTTGCTAAATATATATGATGTTGTAAGTTCATGCTACTTGGCTTGTCATAGTTGATAGAATGGTCTCTGTTTTTGTACTTAGAACTTGGTCCATCACAAGTCTAGGGTTTGTCATTAGTTTTTATTGTATATATCTTTAGGTCAGTTTTGGATATAGTCTTGCATAGAGTCCAGGCCTATATCAAGAGTGAGAGTCTTTGTCTACTGCTGCAGCAAGTCAAAGAAAAAATTGACAAGCACATTTTAGGTATGCAATGTAATTTTTAATTTGTATTTATTCATTATTATGCGCTTACATGTGTTTTCAGGCAGAGGTAAGTTTTTGGCCTAGAGGGGGTTTTCCACTTAAAGTTCTTGTCTTTAATGTGTTCTTTTATTTATTTTTATTACTGCATAAACATTAATAATAATTGAAGATTAACTAATGCTCTAAAAGTATTTATAAGTGCTAATTGCTAAGAAATATTGATTCACCCCCCCTTCTTAGTATTTCCAACAATTGGTATCAGAGCTTGGTTCCTTCAGTAACAACTTAACTGTTGGAAGTCATTTTTCAGAGCATAGAGATGGGAAAGTAAAAGAAGAAGGTTGCAATGATTTCAAAGGAAGGTATAGGTACAACAAAATCTGAAGAAAGTGAGTATTGTGTACCAACCCTTGATTTTGATGCAGCTAATTACTAGATATGGGAATCTAGGATGGAAGTACATTCACAGGCACATGGAGTATGGGAATCAATTGTTTCTAGAGACACAACTACAGACGAAGCTAAAAGGTACAATTCAAAGGCCATGAATGTAATTTTGAATGTTTTACCAAATTTTGTGAAAACAAAAGTTGGTCAATGTTCAACAGCGAAAGATCTTTGGGAAAAGATTTATAATCTCTATTCAACAAAGCAATTAGGTCAATATGTTATTGAAAATTTGGATCCTTTTGATTATGATGAACAAATGGGAGAAATGAGTAAAACAGAGTTTCAAAATCAAGTGATAAAGGTGATAAATGAACTCAAAAGTCAAAAGGAAAAGACAAGACTTTTGGAAGAAGAATTGAAGAGAGCAAAAGAAATCATCAAAGAAAATGAATAGTCTAAGAAGATGATTATTAGCCTTAGAAATCAATTGGAAGAAATCAAGAATAAAGTAACACGAGACCTCAAGAGAGAAGTCCAACAAAATAAACAAGAGCTTGACACAGTGTTTACAAAGATTAGCAGGATCACACAACAGATGCAGGAAGCAGAAATTGAAAGGAAGGAATCTAATCAACGATACATATCTGTTATTGACCAAAAGAAAAAGGAATTAGAAACATATTCAATAGAAATAAACATGCTCAGGGTTGAAAATGAGAAGCAAAAGGAACAAATACAAGTTCAATACGGAGAAGTAGAGAAGACCACTCTTCTCAAGCTACAGGTTGAGGAGGCAGAAAAAAGAAGGAAGATCTTGGAAAGATGGTTTCAAGAAGATATTTCTCAAAATCAAGAAGAACTTGATGCAACCCGTGATGAGATCAACAAACTCAACGGATCACAAAAAGAATACTTACAAGATAAGACAAATGAAGAAGAAAAAATGAAGGCAATTAAAGATGGTAAAGCTCCGGTTGATGGAGGTACAAGCTCCACACCTTCACAAGATTATTCTAAGAAGGAACTTGACCAAAGTGAAAAGCCAAATAAGAATGTTGCAACTCCAAATAAATAAAGAACAAAGGACCACAACAAACTACAACACCGCCTCTAATGAAGAATGTAAAATCTTCCAGGTATGTTCATTTATTTAATGGTTATTGTTTTTCATGTGCTAACTATGGACATATGGCCAAGGATTGTAAATTTATTGACAAGTAAAACTATCAAGGACCATTGCATCCTAATTAACCATTCAGGTACGTGAATTTATTTAATGGCTATTGATTTTTATGTGCTAACTATGGACATATGGCTAGGGATTGTAAAGTTTTTGACGAGTACAATCATTATCTACAAGACCCTAGAAGCAAGTTTGCAGGATCACGAGACAAGTTCCCCGATGATTTTTTCTGAAGAGAATATGTGCTAGATGGGCCAAACATTGAATGTTTCAAATGCCATAAATATGCCCATAGTGCTAGTGGTTGCAGATATTAGATGTAATCACCTATGGATAACATTGAATTCTTCAAGTATCATAATTAAGGGCACATGGCTCAGGATTGCAGGAATAAGAAGGTCAGGAAGAGGAAATAGGTACAGGAAGACAAAGCAAATAACAAGGTTTCAATAGTTATGATTTTAGGATTTGTAAAAGAAAAAGGTCATGAGGAATTAGCATGTGCTTTACATAATGACTCAAGTCAAGATGGCTCATTAGGTGACTCACTATTTTGAACAATTTGGCTTGTTGACTCATTAATGTTTGTAGAGGAGGATTCTATGGAGTAGTATATGGCACAAGTCTACGATTGATAGGAAGGTAGTTTGAACAAGATGGAAGTTTAATTACAGGTTCAAGGGGAGCAAAACAGTTGAAGGATTACAGGTTACGAGGAACAAGACAAGATTAGTCTACAAAGGATATGCACAGGTTAAAGAAATCAATTTTAAAGAAACATTTTCTCTCGTTTCCAAAATGGGAACTATCAAGATGTTTCTCGTTTATGCTTGCTTGAGAAAAATCAAGGTCTACCAAATGGATGTTAAGTTAGCTAACTTGAAGGCTTTCTGGTCTCCGACAAAGAAGACAATGTTTGCAGGTAAAGAAGGCTCTATATGGTCTCAAGCAAGCTCCTAGGGATTGCTATGCTTGTCTTGACAGATATCTACATCAACTAGGATTCAAGAAAGGAAATGTTGACAACAATCTTTATGTGAAAGTGGATCGAGATAACCTAACAATTATCAAAGTATATGTGGATGATATAATCTTTGGAAGCAATGATGACAGATTAAGTAAAGACTTTGCCACAAAAATGCAAAGTGATTTTGAAATGTCTATGATTGGTAAATTGACATACTTTTTAGGGCTTTATATTTCTTAGCAGGATAAAGGAATATTCATATATCAAACCAAGTACATCAAAGAAATGATCAAGAAATTCCAGATGGAAGATTGCAAGTCAACCATTACCCCCATGGTAACATGTTTCAAGTTAAGCTTAGAAAATTCGTTAAAGGATGTGTACCAAAGGTTTTATAGATCCATGATTGGCAGTCTCTTATATGTGATAACCTCCCCGCTTGATGTGATGTAGGCAGTTGGACAAGTGGCAAGATTTCGAGTAGCACCAAAAGAATCTCATATTATTTCTGTTAGAAGAATCCTTCGGTATCTTAAAGGCACAACACAGTATGGTCTATGATATCCCAAAGGAAATGATCTAGTCATCCAAACTTATACAGATGCGGATTGGGCAGGAAGTGTTTATGATCGTAAGAGTACTAGTGGAGTAGCATTTTATCTAGGTGGTTGTCTTGTTTCATGGTTAAGTAAAAAGCAGTCTTCAATCTCGTTATCCACAGTGGAAGCAGAATATGTCGTGGCAACAACTTGTTGTTTTTAAGTTCTTTGGATGAAGCAAAATTTGCAATATCTTCAAGTCAAGTTCCATGAGCCTATTACCATCTTTTTCGATAACACCAGTTCCATCAGTATCTCCAAGAATCCTATGATGCATTTCAAAACGAAGCACATTTCGATTAAATATCATTTCGTTAGAGAGAAGGTTGTTGAAAGAAATATCAAGCTTAAATATGTTGGCGCAAAGGAACAAATTGCTAACATATTTACCAAACAATTACCTCATGAAGAAATTGAGTATCTTTGCCAAAAGCTTACGATTCTCCCAAGTTTTCATTAGACTCTTTCTCTTATCCACTTGAGTAGAAAGGGGGAGTGGAGGTGTGTATAGGTCCACAGAATGGTTGTTTTTCAGGGGGAGTTACCCTTTGCCATTGATGACAAAGGGGGAGTGAAGACAGTAGGAAGAGGTTTCATGATCGTAGGGGGAGTACTTGTGTTGCCCTTAATGCCAAAGGGGGAGATTGTTGATCAGTGGTTGTCATTGATGTCAACCCAGGCAACACCAGGGGCTGCCCCAATCTTGCATGGGAATTTTGACTTGATAACTTACTCTATTCTGAGTCAAGGATCTTCTAGATGGATTCCACTCATTGATAATTTTCCATCTATATATGGCACGCCAAGTAGTTCTTCACGGTTTGAGAGATATTCATGTTTTAAGTTAGTAACTCCAGTTAGTGCGCTAAAACCTTATGGGGTTGTGGCATGGCACTCATAACAGGTTGTGGTCATTGAATAGTCAATAATTAGTAATAATAGTAACTGCTCCTAAAATCCCTCTAACATTCACTTGTTGAGGACCCTCTCAACTCAAGACATTCATATAAATAATGATCCTCATATCCTCTAGTAGGGATTTTGTGGCTTCAAACAAGCCATCGTGGAATTTTAGCTATAATTTTTTTTCTACGAATCTTTAGAAGAGGAAATTAAAACAAATTTGAGACAAAGTCATGATGAGCATCATGACCAAATTTCAGATCTTGGTTTGCTATCTTTTCAGAGATATGATCTGATGGATTTAGGGTGTTTGCAGGCTCCCGAATTCCATGTCAAACAGGTGACATTGGGAAAATCGTCATAACTTTATCTTTGAGAATTGGATTCAAATTTTGTAAATAGTAACAGAAATAGGACACACTGTAGTTTGTTGAGTATCATTTTTAGGGCTGAAGGTTGCAATAGTGACACGTGGTACTTCATAAAATTTCTCTCTACTGAACCAGTCTATAATCAAGTCATTGTGGGTGATTAGGCATATCTCTTCCTTGAAGAATACAATATTGATCAGACCTATGGGGTTTGAAAGAGGACATATAGAGCTACCACAGCACGAACTTTTAGACCATAGAGATCTGAAATTACATAGATACAATAGAATAAATATCGAGCTCCTAGAAGAGAAGAAAAAACATGCATGCCAGGATCACTACAGTAAGGACCACACATCAACAAGCAAGGGTAAGTATCCTACACAAGGTATGTATGATTAGTGTTTACAATTGAAATATGAGTATCATCTCTGACATATGTTTTTTCAGGACAACGTGAGTACATACAGGGTCTCGATTATATCTCTATGTCTCTATATGTCTCAATTAATTTTTTTCGGATGTCCTATTCTTGATACTGCTCATTTTATGCTACCTATTCTTGATGCTACACCAAGTTTTCTAAATTTATATGACATTGTGATTTCATGTTACTTGTCTTGTCATATTTGATAGAGTGTTCTTTGTTTTTGTACTTAGAGCTTGGTCCATCACAAGTCTAGGGTCTGTCATCAATTTTTATTGTATATATCTTTAGGTCAACTTTGGATATAGTCTTGCATCAAGTCCAGGCCTATTTCAAGAGTGGGAGTCTTTGTCTACTACTACAACAAGTCAACAACAAAACTGAAAAGCACACTTCGGGTATGCATTGTAATTTTTAATTTGCATTTATTCATTATCATGCACTCACAGGTGTTTTGCAGGCAGAGGTAAGTTTTTGAACTGAAAGGGGTTTTCCACCTAAAATTCTTGTGTCTACTATGTTATTTTATTTACTATTATTACTTTATAAACATTAATAATAATTGAAGATTAAATAATGCTCTGAAAATATTTAAAAGTGTTGATTGCTAAGAAATACTGATTTCAACCCACCACCCCCCCCCCCCCCACCATAGTAATTCCAACAAGTGATTTGTTGTGATAATTAGAGTTGTATCAATCTCTCTGAAAATCTAGTTTGTCATGATCTGTCCAAGCATATAGATATATGATATCATCATCTTCTAGATTGTGTATTGAGGTGGATTATGTTGTTGGAGTACATTCTCACAGAGGAGAAAGATGCTTACATTTTGACAAATGAATTTCCGATATGTAAATTCAAGTTTCACAGAGACATGATTAGGGTAGCTAATAATCCCTTTCTTATTGAGAGGGAGTTTTGAAAAAATTGCAACAAGAAATTCCAATTTAACTTGTCCTTGAATTAAAGTGCGAATTAAAATTGAATTATATTCTCATAGAAACTTGTAAATAGTTAATTAAATTTAATTAACTTAATTTTCTTAGGAACTTGAAGTTGGGAGTCTTTCTGTAGTCATGTATATTTTATCCCTAAATTTTAGGGGTCCAGGATGAGTTTATTTGAGTTGTAATTAGATAACTTAGTTTGATTGAGTTATATACAATTAAACTAGTTCTAACTGTTTATGGAAGTAGTGGAGGTCTAGTAGTGAGTTGGTGCACTAGTCCATCCTCAATGCTACTCCAACTAACTGAAGATTCCCTCATGAGAAACTCATGCATGTCAGTTCAGAGAAAGAACCAGTTGAGACTAGACTGCAGGGGCAGTGTAGTATCAGTTGTATGTTGATTCGAGTTATATAGGTCATGCATGAGATCAGAGAATGACCTAGTTTTCTATTGTGCAGTTATGGAAGAAGTATTTCCCAATTAAATATGGGCTGATCCTCATAGGAATTGTGCAAGGAAATAGGAGCTTGGTAGGAAGTAAAAATTGGGTAAGTGTTGGTCAATGCGAGCTTGTGTGATAGATAGTTGATCATACTTGTGTATGAATTGTTCTTGTGATAACAAGCTTTGTATTATCACTTAGATTTTTGATTAATGCAATAGATAGTCAGGGTTTTGGGCAGTGGTTTTCTCTAGAGAAACAATTGTGTTATGTCTCTTTGATTATATTCCTCTTGTCGATTATTGTTTTCATCGATCTATTGGTTTCCGTTGTTTAAAGAGTAGAGTAGACTCTTGTATTGTGTTTTAGTACATCACATGAGTTGTAAATCTACAGGAAAATTTGTAAAGCCTTAAGAAATGTTTACGAATTAGTCTCAAGACTCAAGCCTCCATATTGAGCCCTTGAGTCCCTTAATTGTGTAGTCCTTCTGCTCAGGCCTCTAGAAGTTATAATTGCACATTACACAGCCTCAAGGCTCAAGCCTCCATCCCAAGTCCTTGATTCCCTCAAATACGCAATCCTTTGGTGGTGGCCATCCTGAACTATGCATTTCACAATCTCAAGCCTTAGTCCTGGACCTTATTCTCTGGAACTACACAATCCCTGAGTCAGTCACTCAACTGGTCCCCAATTTCATCCCTAATAAGTGATTTCATGAAGGAGCTTATGCTAGGGGTTTATTCGACTGATGTCATCTTGTCATCGGTGGATTACAGTCACAGGTATTCTATTATATCATGACAAGATGATGATGAAGGAGATGCAGAAGGAGACCATGCTAGAAGAAACCTAAGGAGCTGAGGAGATAAGATGATCATCAAGAAAGAAGACGAAGGAACATTAGATTATAACAAAATATGGAAGATTAATACCACATGGAATACTCTGTATCTTCAAGTTATAAGGAGGAGGAAGAAGAAGAACACACACCATATTTTCAGGTAGACACAAAGAAAGAAACAAAAAAAAGTGACCTGAAATTTCCATGTCATCATGCATTCAATGTCATCAATGCCATGTCATGAACCATCATGTGCCACATCATTCATGTATATTTACACCAAAGGTGTTCTCTTTTGAAAGATAACACCACCGACTTTCGTCTACCTTTTCATTTTCTACCGTGGATGAGAAAAAATAGTTGTCATTACTTTCGAGGGTTGATTTGACAAGTCGAGATGACTGCACTCAGTGAGAGAATATTATGCAATTGATGCCACGTCCAACGTTTCCCAACAAGAAAACTGGCCTATCGTCTGCACAGTTAATTGATGCCACGTCCAACGTTTCCCAACACGAAAACTGGCCTCTCGTCTGCGCAGTTAACATGCCCAATGGCACTGTCCCCATCTTCGTGAATCAAATACAACTACAAACATTCCGAATCCCTACAACTGCAAACATTCCAGAGCCCTTTCAAATTCCTCTGTACCTTGAGACCCTCTCTCAAAATCTCCAATTTATGCAAATGGGTCCAGTGACTAAATTTGTAAACCTAATTTAATATTTGGAAGCACTAAAGTTGTGCCTACGTAGAAACAAAATTACATGATTATTCACCTCGATATTTATTGGTACCAACATTTTTAAGATCACAAGTTATTCTACATTAATAACGGGATTTGCCTATTGTTTGCAATATTGAAATAATCCCAATGATAGCGATTTAAGAGAATAATAAAGTTTCCTTGGTTTGAAATATTGAAATACTCACGTGATATAGGTTTTTAGAAAATAATAAACTTTGGGCAATCCATATATAAATGTGAACTTATTGTGATACTTTATCTTCATAAGTTCAGAATCATTGCACTTTTGGAAATATTTTGTAGCACCGGCATTTGAAAATGAGAAAGGAAAGAGTCAATGCAAACAAAAGCCAGAATTATATGTCCAGTTTTATAACCTCATAAATATCCCAGTTCTGTAACCTCATAAATATAGCCAGAAGTACTATTCGGCCGATCAGAGACTCTGGTCTGTAATTGATTTTTTTTAATTTTTGTGTTACATGCATGAACATTTTATGGAATGTCAAAAGAGAATTTGGCTTATCACACAGTCTGATTTATCATAATCATAATATTTCCTCAGAGTTGAAGCCTTGAGTTTCACTGTGTTACCATTGGTTTGTTGAAATCCGCTATAAGTATCATAATTGAGAGGTCGTAGTAAGAGTTTGTTTATTGAAATACTCAAAAGGTGCTGCAAAGTTAGAGGTCATGGAAGGAGTCTGTTTATTGGTCATGGAAAGAGTTTGTTTATTGAATCCGCAATAGGTGCCTATAGCACACATTCACCATAAAAATGCAGAAGTTGTGTATGGCTTAGTTAGCTAATGGCGAACAGAACCTGGTAGGGACCTTCAAACTTTGATGATGAGAACTAAGTCAATACAGAACTCGTGCAGCTGGCTCGTTGCATTCATGCTCTCGATAATCGCCACTGTTGTTCATCATTCTCTGTTTTATACCTTTTTTTCTTTTTGGCAACTCTATATTTCACCGATTCATCTCCATAATCATTTGGCGGTTCTTAATTTTTGAAATCGTGGATTGATCGACCAGATTTGAGGAAAACCGGCACTCAATAGTACCATAGGATTTTTATTCATCTGGGGCTGATATTGAAGCCTTCGGAGCTTTGACGAACCTCCTGTGATTAATTTATGTTTCAAAACAAGATTTGAAGTTCTCAGTATCTTGTTTAGAATTTTAAAAGTGGTCTTGTGTATGTTTCATTGTTAAATTAATTAAGCAACAATGTTGTGAGGGCTCATAGGACTGGTATTTCAGTATTTGTTTTAAACTCTAAGATACTGGAGTTCTGAATTTTATTATTATTATCAATATAGAAAATTTAGAGTTTGTTTTGGACAATATGATAAGTCTACTCTGTAGTGATTCAATAGAGTTACATGCCATTAGGCAGGCCGACATTTCTGTATTTGTACTCAAATCCTTTTGTTTTGAAAGAATTTCCATTTCTTAACTGTGTTTGAAAGTTCTCTCCTTAGCTCCATAAAAGAAAAGAGAGTTAGAAGATCTATTTAAATCCCAAAACAAAAAACATAAATGTGAAATCAAACTTGAACAGGATGGAATATACAAATCATTCATTCATGTCTTTTGAGGTTGAAAATGGTAGGTTGTCCGATACCGCTGTTCAACGCTTGAGTTCGTTGAGTTAATGGTATGCATCACATGGGAAGCCTGTGTAATAGCAGAAATGTTTAACCATAGCCATGCGAGAGCTATGGCATGGATCAAAAACCATCCAACCGATGATCCCATTTTGCAAGCAAAGCCAAATACGGTGAAAAAATATCTGCGAAGTAAGAATATCCACACACGTGTCTTTCTTTTATAGCAACAAGCAATATAAACAATTCCAAAAAATACAAAGAACTTCAGAGAATACGAGTCAATTAAAATGCCCACAACAATCACCCGTATTTTTTCACAAGGCGGAAGAAAGTGAAAGGATTTTGTTTGTTATTTTTAACGCACACTGAGATCAACGATGTTCTCAAGGCTTCTGCTACGCAATAGAAATTCCTATGAATTATAGACACATGTTTTTTCTTAAAATCTGTGACCATCAAAGAGGAAGGGTTGGTTCTAGGACATGTAGCAGATGTATCTGACTTATTTTGTGTTTCATTTGTTTTTTAATGTTTCACATTTCCATGTAAATCAATTACAGTAAAGGTGCCAATTTGAACATTAGTTCCATAGATTAATGGGATTTCTTGATCATGATTTTGCCAATTTGAAGACTAGTTCCATTTAATGGGATTTCATGATCATGATTTTTATGGAAAGGTAAGTTATTGGATGTTTTAAAGCCACGAATGTTTTTCCAGAAACCAATTACAAATTAAGATGAATATTTAATACAAATTGGATGGTATTGAATGGATAACTGGTCAAAAATAATGTTTTAGTGATTCGAGTTTTACAGAATTAGAAATGGTTATATGCAGCGAGCTCACATTGAAAAGTTTCCATGTGTATTTATGCACTTTTTTGAAGTGAGTATATAAGTCATTGAAATAGATTGTAATCAGGATTAAATATAACAATATCTTGTTTTATTTGATGAAAGATCTTTCTATTTGGAATTTTACATTCTCATATTTTATCAAGATATTTTACAATACTTTTATTTTAATTATGTACAGTATTGAACAATAATATATATATTTTTTTACTATTTAATGATGGATGAAATTATTGGTGGTGATACATTCAATTTAAATAACCAATTTCACTATTTTGACATATCCAAGGAAATATAATGTCAAGGGAATCATAATTCACGAAAAAGTATGGAGGGGAATTTCAAATTAGACACAAGGAGGCTTTTAAGTAGGCATTTTAATAGATGTAGTTTGTGTTAGATATAGCTTGGAGATGCATTTCTCTAGAATTTTCCTCAACTAATCATAATGGAGGGATATTTATAAGAAATAACTTAGACTCCTTACATTTAGATCTTGTGACAAATTTTTCATCACAATGATAATAGACAATGAGAAGTTGATGTTCTATTGCTTATGCTGGGGTTAACTTGTTGGTTGAAAACATATGTCTCCAGTGTGTTTGTGTTGTTGAGTTGTAGAACCAAATTAAAGGTAAGGTTCAACCTTTATTTGTTTCTTAGATTCAGCTATCACGAAGAATTTATGTTTTTTTTTCCAAATTAAGCTAACATGAAGAATTTTTGGTTTAAGCTTATAATAAAAATGAAAGTTTGCATGAATTGCATCTGTTTGTTTGGGAAATATTGGTATGTAAAATTGTGAAAATCTTGATTACTATTTTAAAACTCTACATTTTGATTATAATATTTAGATTTTTTTTGAGTCATTATTTTGAATGTAATTAAATTGATTGAGTTGTAAATTTTATAAATAAAAATTTATGAGTATTTGTATCATTTAAAGACTTTTTGAAATTATCTAACTATTTTCCAATTCTAAAATTTAATTATGAACTTAGAATTTAGTTATGAGCATGTATTTAGCACTGAGTGCTATTTTTGACAAGATGATCTTCCCAAATATTCTATGCCTTCGGTGTATCTTTGCACCTTTAGGGGCAATTGCTAGTTAATTCTATATTGGAAAATATAATGTAAAGTGGGAGTCCAAGAGTCATCTATGTAAAGTGAAGAGTCATGTAGAAAATCAAAAAGTCATGAGAAGTCAAATAGTCATGAGGGTAGTCCAAGAGTCATAAGCGAGGTGAAGGATCACCACACTTGTTATATATACACCCTCATTGTTCATGCAAAGGACTTTTCACTTTGGCTTCTCCCATAAGGCATCAAAGACACAGAGTCAGTACTTTCGAGGGGAAAGTCATGGCTTTAATGGTCCACTATTGGTGCTGGTGATGTTTGTTGTATTTATGTACCTTGGGGATTTTACTTAATACTTGGAGCTTGATGGCCAACACGTTTTCATGTATGGGTTGTGAATATTTGTAAGATTGTTATGTGAATGTTTTTTATTCATGTTTACTTTCACCTGTACAAAATTAGTTGAACTATTTATTTTATTTTAGTGCCTATCTTATTGAAAATGTGTTGTAATGGTTGTAACAATCATTGCATATATGTGGACAATTTTTCTTTATGTTAGGTAATTCCCTTTTCGTTTGTGTGCACCTATACTAATGTGGTACTATTACCTCTCCCTTAGAGGCTCACCTTTCCTCCTTTTGTAGTAAAAGAACCTTGATACACTTGCAACTGAACATTCACCAGAAACACATACTTGATTTTCGCAAAGGAACATACACACTTCTCTCTCTTTATGATAACTAATGCCAACGAAAAATCTATAAGAATATATGGCAATCAGGTTGATTATTTAGACGGGGCTCCTATTCAAAATGGTGTGAGGTCTAATTGGGAATTCACATCGGGGAGACCCCCTTAGTTAATGGATTTCCAACGCTGTCAAGAAATGGCGCTAAAAGGAGGGCTAGATGACAACTTGTGCATGTTGATTTTACTTTGGATCTCTTATTCAATTTGGCTCTTCCACAAATCACAATCCCGAGATATTTTTCTAAAGAGATTAATCTTATCACCCCTAGGGAATTTTTCTATAACTTGTCCCAATTTAATTTTGATGGCAAGGATGAATTAACTCTTCATGAGCATATATTTCAAGTTGTCCATTTTTTCCTTTCCAATGGAATACATTGTAAAGATGTCATGGCTACATTTCTCACCCGCACAATTGAAGGTCATGTTAAGAGATGGTATCACACATTACCTACTGCTTCTATCCATTCATTCAACTAGCTTGTGAAGGAGTTTCATAAAGCATTTGACAAATATGATTACCAAGATGTTCTTAAAAGAATTGATCAAATAAGAAGGAATCCTATTGAATCAATTGAGTATTTTTCTTATTGATTCCTTCAGTTTTTTTATGAATTTCTAGGAGAAGACATGGATTAGGATTTCTTTCAACAAAAGTTTAAGCATTTGGTTCATATCTCTTAGCATGGTGAATTTGAACCCCCTGATGTTTTTACTTCCCCAACTCTTGCAAATCATGAAAGTCCATGAAATTTCAAAGAAGAAACCTACTACTCCTTTTGTTCATTGTCCTCCTCCTTTTCTAGACTTGATGAGGATGCCTCCTTGTAATGATAATGAAGTTGGTAAATATGCACATAAAATTCCTAATCGAGCTTCTCATTCCCCTTCTGCTTTTCATGATTCAAATCCCATGGAGGAAATCTTGGAATGGATCATTAAGCCCATTGTGGAGAATAATTCTAAATATGATTTAGATTCTTGTCATCCTCTATCATCACTTTCTTATGATCATTTGCCCCATGATTTTCTTGATCAACCTATTCTAAATTGAAGTAGTGAATAGGTAAAAGGTAGTCACATTTAGCAAGTAGAGGAGCAAGAAGGTAAATATTCTTTATATCTTTCTTCCCTTTTGAAAACTCCTCCATGAAAATATGATACTTTTCATTCTTTGTTGAATTTTAGTCCACTAATCTCAGTAGTGAATCAAATGACATCTATTTTCTTAATCAATCTAAAATTTCAGAAAATAATAATCCTATCAATGATGACTCTGTTGTTGTATGCCATCATGAGTATATCTTTCGATGTCTGTCCAGAATTTGATTTTTTCAAAGAATATTTTCTTATCAAAACTTCCTCTCTCACTATCCCATATGCCCCATTGTTTGTAATGCATCAACTTGAGATGAAGATACTCCATGCTCTTCAAGTTCTCCATCTGAAGAGTTAAGTTTTCAATTGACACAAGGTGGTGAGATTATCCATGATGAAAATGAAAATAATCAAATCGTTGAGTATTCTTTCCATTCCTCATCATCTCTTGTTTTGATTGAAAACAATTATTCAAATCAACTTGCTCATGAAACTTCCCCAACTCATCTATCTTTGGATTTGCAATCAGGATAACCTTTCGACTTGAGTAATCTGGTTATTATTATAAAATATGATCAAATTAGTGACAAATATGGTTTCCATTTGGTTAGTAGTAGTCTTATTGAAATCAATGGTAGTAGTTATCCTCACACAATGCACAATTTGGTTCAATCTTCAAAATGCGATTTCACAATCCTTGAAAGTTTAGGGACTTGTCAGGGAGTCAAGGCACTTCAACTTCCATTGATGGTTATGAAAGGATCTCGTGACTCTAGAAAGGTCCTCAAACTAAGTTCTGGTTTCTCTCATGAAATCCTTCTCTTTGCATGGTTTCACTCGATGAAAATTTCTTCCTTAAATATGTTTGGTATTTCATATGTTGTCTTTTGAGCTTTCAAGATTTTACTTCTGATCTGATTCAAGAATATTCTTCAATTGACTCATCCTCATGCAAATCTCTTGTACTCAACTTAGGTATGGAATGTGTATCTGTCATGGAACCATGGAATTGTGAAGTTGATCATTCCGAAAATGATCATTGGCTGAAGTAATCATGCATATCAAATTCATTTCAGAATAGTCAACACCTTGTTTTTCTTGTGAATGTTATATCGTCAATCTTATTCTTCATCGCACCTAAAATCCTCTTAAGTGCTAATGAATTCATGAGCTATTTCACAAATAAAACTCTTCTTCATTCACTATATATTAATTGGTCTCATGTGCTTGTTTTACTACCCTTCCTTTTCACTTCAGACTTTCGATGATTACCATGCCAATATAGCATGTGACCTGTCACAAGGAAATTTTTTGTTACATTTATCATGCGAGTAAGATGGTTCATATGTTCAAGGCACATGTAAATATGTTAAAACTAATCTATCTTTGTTAGCTTCTAACTAAGAATCTCTTGCCGAAAATGGTCCATCTGATCATAATATTAACTGTCATTTGTTTTATAATTTTCCCACCACTATATCTAATGACAGTTGTTTCAAATCAATTAATCCATATTGTTTATGTCTCTGTCCAAATACTTGTCAAGTAGTTGAGACAATTCAACCTTCCTTGATTTTTTTATAGGCCCACACTATCTTGGAATGTCTACCGACTATGATTGGATCCATTTTCACTCACAATATTCTTATCCTGATCCCGTGCTTTTATTTGAAAATTCATTGTTTCAAAGCTCTCAGGGTTTCCAAGAGGATTGTTTTGAATGTCACGATCCAATCACTGAATTTTTGGATCAGTCTTACTTGGAAAGATCCATAAAAAATAATAGGTTTCAACCTTTTCTCATGCTTGCTAAGAAGTACAATACAAATGAACATAAATTTGCAAGAATCCCCCGAGGTTTGTCTTCTTACTATTTTCAGAAGAAGAAAAAAAGGTATGTGTGAAAAATGGTTAGAAGTAGTGGTTATGACATATATTTCTATTGATTGTTGACAAGAAAGACCTTAATTTTTTGTGTAGAATATTCAAGCTCTTATCTTTTCTTTACACATTTTTTTATCTCAATTTTAGTCAATCACATCTTTGTGATTGTAGGTCAAGAACAAATGCAATGGCTACATTGGGAATTTCATTATACGTGACCCCGAGCTTCTAGTTGGTTATGTTAGGAGTAGGTCTAGTTGCATATTAGTTTACCTGCACATTCGTCCTGCACTTGTTTTCTGTAGCTTCTCTTATTTTTTCTAACTTTTTTATTGCATCCTCTTTTCGGTTAGCATCCTTTTGTTTTTGTCCTCCTAGTTTTGTTTGCTTGTTGTGTTTAATGAGACTTTGCATGAAGGGTGTTCTATTTGGGCTCAAAATACAACATGGAAAAATAGAAAAGGACTTTGCGACACTACAACATTTGGATAACACTCTACCCTTCTTCCTTGTCTTGGTTACACATTTTGGTCAATGATGTTTTGACACAGAATATGATCCTTGAATAAGGAAAGCCTTGTTTCGAACCATGATTTCCATGTCTATTATGGAAACCTCATCCCTACACTTGGGTCTTTACTTTTCGGTGTTTTCAGGATGATCCAATCAAGTAAAGAAGGACAAAGGGAAAATGTAAGCGAGGAAACCAATATCAGAGATCTTATATATGCTTCTTTGAAGGGACAACCTCTTCTTCTCTCAATAAGTTGGTATCCCTCTTCCTCCCATGAAATAAATAAGTGTGGATGCATAGTCCTATATAAAAATAAATGAATAAAAGAAAAATAAGAGAAAGGATTCTTACACAGAGAGGTGAAGCAAGCAACTCTGTGAGGGTACTGTCAAGGGTTGTTGACAATAGAGCAATGCTTGTGTCCCTGAAGGAACTATGTTAGGTTAATGTCTAGGCATGATGGTAGCGAAGCAACAATAGAGATGAAAAACTATACTCTGAAAATCTAAACCTTTTGAACTTCATTACCCTTTCTTATTTTGAAACATTATGTGATTGCTAATATTGTGTTTTTGTTTAAAATAATAAAGAAATGAACGAGACTATCTTTATGAATAGGGGATGTGGGGAATCCATGGTAATTTGAAAAATGAATCAATACTCCCTAAAGAACTAGACCCTGCACGAAAGAATTGACCAAGGCAAAGACTTTGGAGTTCTACTAGTGTTGTCACTACTACAGACGCCCTCCAAACTTTTACCTACATTTGAATTTTGGATTATGCTGTAGATCTTGTGATCAGTCATTCCATGCTCACTTCTTGATCCGTCGAAGTCACTTACTCACACATGCTTAGTTCACAATAAGTTAATGAGAGCATTATTTTACGCAAGCTAGAAAAAGCATAACACAATCCATCAAGACAGTTCCTGTGCAATGTTCAACCCATGTCAATAGTTAGTGTACACTGTTATTGATAGTCCCTCACTTTTGGTTGTGTTTGTACTTCTATTTTGGTGAGTTTTTCAAGCTCTAAATTTTGTGCACCTTCATTTTCATGAGTTTCCTTTTCATGCTTTTGATTATCACTTTTTCTTTATTTCACTTTAATTAATGTAATTTTCATGTTATCTTCACTCTGACATGTGCCACTTTCACTTTTCGTCGTGTATCACAAGTTTCCTTTGCACTTTTCTCTTCATATAGTAAGTGTCATATTTTAGCATGTGGAGTGTCGCACAAGGCATGATCCTTTCTGTTAGGCCACTATAATTCTAGTGACTGCTCCATTACTATTGTCATTTTATCCCTTATTGTTATTATTGTGTCGTTTTTGTCCCCATATTGTTATTAGTATCCTCCAAAGAAACCCACTATTGTTATTTTTGTGCCCTTATGTTATTACTGTTATGTCAGCTTGATTATATTGTGACCCCTTAGACTCCTATATATAGAAGGGAGGTTTAGTCATTTGTATCATCCAAGAATTGTTGATTTGTGTAATGTAAATGAGGTTTCCCCCCTAGAAGAGGCTGAATTCTAAGGTGTTCATCTATCTTTTCTATATTTTTGTGAGTTGGCTTCCTAACATTTGGTATCAAAGCTTTGGATTCTAGGGTTTTGCTGCTCCAAACAAGTCATCGTGCAATGTTCACTATCACATTTTTTCTGCGTCATTTCAGAAGCTACCAAAAAAACCCATTTTAGCCAAAGTCGTTATGAACTTTGGTACAAAATTTCAGAGCTTGTCTCACTATATTTGTGGAGATATGATCTAAGGAAGTTAGGGTTTTTTTAGATTCCTGGATTACATTTCAAATAGGTGAATTGGAGAAAATTGTCATAACGTTTGTTTTGAGAATCAGATTGAAATTTTGTAAGAAGTTTCAGAAAGAGGACAAACTTTAGTTTTTTTTGTATCATTTTCAAGTACTAAGGTTGAAACAGTGACACGTGGCACATCGTACAAGTTTGATCTACTGAACTAGTATATAATCATGTCACCGTGGGATATTTGGCATAACTCTTCCTTGGAGAATCCAATCTTGATCAGAATTGTGCGGTTAGAAAGAGGACTCAAAGGGATACTACAAGATGTGATTTTAGATATTCAAGATCCGTAGTTACATAGATACAATAGATTCAATATCGAGATCTTACAAAGTGAAAAAAAGTTTTGTAGTTTTTTTTTTTAATTTTTCATAAGATTGTTTTGAAAAATTAGTTTGAAGGAATTCAAAGGGAATAGTGAAGAATTATTAGCATTAATTAATGCCCCAAACAAAGAAAATGGAAACACCTAGTAAGCAACCTGAAATCTCTACAATGACTCGTGAAGAAAAGGAAGAAACGCAACAGGATATATCAAAATTACAAGACCAAGTACAACAAATTTCACTCTCACTAAAGGTAGATGAAGCCAAGATGAATGGCATGGAAGCTGATATGAATGGCATGCAAGTTAAGATGGATGGTGTCAAAGCTAATATGAATGGAATGAAAGTTAAGATGGATGGCATGGAAGCTAAGATGGATGGCATGGAAGGTAAGATGAATGACATAGACGCTAAGATGAATGGCATGGATGATAAGATGGAATAATTGAAGATAAATTTGAATAAGTTGCTACAAGAAATGGTCACTAATGGTGAAAGGGTAGTAAAGGAAACTCATGAGGACAACAAAAGAAATGTTAATCATGATTTCATAGACTCTAATGTTGGATTGAAGATCCACCATGTTCCAAAAATCGATATGAGGAAGTTTGATGGCAAGGATCCTGGAAGATGGATACTACATATGGAACAATTTTTCGATCTCCATAATGTGCAAAACACACAAAAGGTACGTATTGCAACTTTATATTTGGAACCAAATCAGTTTGTATGGTATTGATGGATTTGCTCTCCTAAAAAAATTGTCACTTGGGCAATTTTTATGGAAGAAATGATAGCAAATCATGAGGATACAAAAAAAAACACCTTTTTTAGCCAATTGATAAATATCAAACAAAACGGTTCAATGATGGAGCATATTGAGGACTTCCAAAAATTGAACATAAGGGTAAAAAATATTCTAGAGGAGCATAGGATTGATGTATTCATAGGGACTTTAAAGGATAATATCCAACATGAGGTTCGCCTTTGGGATCCTGATTCATTGGAGAAGGCATTCAGGTTAGCAAGAAAACTGGAAAGAAAAATTATGGCAACCGGGAAGCCTACCATTCACAACTACAAAGATGGAAGTGTTGTTTCCCCTAGCCTTCCAAAACCTACAAGGTTGACACCACAACAATTGGAACAAAAAAGTGCAAAAGGGCTTCGTTACAGTTGTGATAGCCAATATACTAAAGGTCATAAGTGTGCTGAGAAGAAATTATTTTACATAGATTGTGAAGAGGAGGAAGAAAAGGAACAATAAATGTCAAAAGAAGAGGATATACTCTAGGAAAAAACCCTAGATAAAGAAGAAATGAATCCAACCATCTTGTAATGCATTAGCTAGAATTACCACTCCTCAATCTATCAAGATAGAAGGGCATATCAAGAATAAAAATGTAATAGTGTTGACTGATTCGGGAAGTACCCATAATTTTATTCATTGTAACATAGAAAAGGAATTGAATTGCTTCCTATATCTAGAACCAGAGTGTCAAGTGATGGTTGTCAGTGGAGGAACCATAAATTTCTTTGGAAAGTGCCATAATATGAAGCTATCCATGGGAGAATATGTATAGAATAGCCCAATGCTTTCCATTCCAATGGGTGGTGCTGATGTTGTACTAGGATTCCAATGGCTATAATCCTTGTGTACAATAGCTTTTAATTTTCAAGAACTTTCATGAAATTTTGTGTGGAAGGAAAGGAAGTTCAATTAAGGGGTATTGCAAGGAAACTGGGAAAGATAATCAGCTCTAATGGTATGAAAAAGCTTCTAAATAAGGAACAACGAGGTGTAATTGCACAATTATCACTACAACAAAACAGGCAATTTGCGCCACATCGAAATCATCTATTTCTAAAGATCTCCAAAAAGTCTTGGACAATCATTCATAAGGTATTTGAGACTCCCAAAGGTATCCCGCCCGTTCGTGATCATAATCATGCTATTCATTTGATTCCAAGAAGTGTTCCTCCAAACAGCAGGCCGTACAGATATTGCTATACCTAAAAGAGTGAAATTGAACGTATTGTTGCAGAAATGCTAGAGGCTAGTATAATTCAACCTAGTCAAAGTTCTTTCTCTGCTCCAGCAGTATTTGTGCACAAGAAGGATGGATCATGGCCCATGTGTTCAGATTATAGGGAGCTCAAGGAGGTCACTATTAAAGATAAATTTCACATTCTTTTCATTGATGAATAATTAGATGAATTGCATGGATCAATTTACTTCACCAAGTTTGATCTTCATTCAGGATATCATCAGATCATAATGAAGATTGAAGACATTCTGAAAACAACATTTAGAACTCATGAGGGTCAATATGAATTTTTGGTCATTCCTTTTGGCCTTACCAATGCACCTTCTACATTTCAAGGTTTGATGAATTCCATTTTCAAACCCTTCCTTAGAAAATTTTTGTTAGTGTTTTTTGATGATATACTAATCTACAACAAGTCTTGGAAGGATCATGTTGAACATGTTAACAGGGTTCTCAAACTATTGGAGGAGAAACAATTATATGCAAAAAGCTCCAAATGTTTCTTTGGAGTATAAGAGGTGGAATATCTAGGTGATATTGTATCTCATGAAGGTGTTAAGGTAGACCCTAGAAAAATTAAAGATGTTAAGGAATGGAAAAACCCCACATTTTTAAAGCATCCACAAAGATTTCTCAGGTTGACAGGGTATTATCACAAGTTTGTTAAGAATTATGGGAGAGTAGCAACACCTCTAACAACATTATTGAAGAAAGATGCATTTTCATGGATTCCAGAAGCAACAAAGGCCTTCGAACATCTTAAAGAGGAAATGTACCAAACACTAGTCTTAGCTACATTGGACTTCACAAAAATCTTTATTATGGAATGTGATGCTTCAGGAAATGGAATTGGTGCTATTTTAATGCAAGATGAAAGACCCATTGCTTTTGAAAGCTGTCAAATCAAGGGAAAGTTTTTAACAAAGCTATTTATGAGAAGGAAATGTTGGCAATACTACATGCACTTAAGAAATGGCGACCCTACCTAATGGGAAGACACTTCAAGGTAAAAACGGATCATGATACTCTTAAATAGTTTTTAGAACAAATATTATCCTTTGAAGAGCAACAAAAATGGTTCACAAAGATGTTGGGTTATGAATTCGAAACCATCTACAAAAAAGGGAAGCAAAAATGTTGTGGCAGATACACTCGTAGGAAAGGATGAGGATGTGGAAGCATTGTTGTGCACCATTTCTATTATCCAACCAGATTGGATAAATGAAGCAAGGGCAGAATGGAAGAATGACAAAGAAGTGTTGGCACTCATTCGAAAGTTACAATAAGATCCCAATACATTTGATACATTTAGCTAGGAGGGCACTCAGGATTTTTGGAAACTTACCACAGGGTTAAGAAGGATTTTTTTGGGGATGGCCTTAAATCGGATATTCAAAAGTTTGTGGTGGAATGTTTGGTTTTCCAACAAAATAAAGTGAAACAATTAAGACCCCAAGTCTATTACAACCTTTATCCATTCCAAGCCAACGTTGGGAGTAGATTTCAATGGATTTTATCACAGGTTTACCCAAGTCTGAAGGAAAGAGTGTCATCGTGGTGGTAGTTGACAGACTTACCAAGTATGCACACTTTTTTGCATTATCAAATCCATTTAAAGCCAATACAGTTTCTACTGCAATTATGGAAACAATTCAAAATCTCCATGGAAACCCAAAGATTATTGTAAGCAACAAAGATCCCATTTTCACTAGAAATTTTTGGACAGAATTATTTTCTTGTCTCGATACTCAGTTAGCTCATA
>APFE031551695.1:32102-69590 GCA_000404065.3 Pinus taeda | reverse complement strand
GTTGAAGCATCCAATACCATGGACCGAAAACCATCGTGTCCAAAACCATGGACAAAAAACCATCATGTCCAAAAAAATGTGCAAAAATCATGCACAAAACCATAGGTGGGTCCGCCCAACCTAACATAGGGTCCAAAACCAAAATTTTTCGGGGCGCTGCCTTGGACCCCATAAAGTGGGTTACGGGTACCCCTCAAACCCCCTGTTAACTATGTGGAATATACCTTTGTAATAATTCCCAACTCAAACAAAATATTCTTATGGAATTGCACACCTCTCCCTTAGGAGGGCACTCAGGATTTTAAAAAACTTACCACAAGGTTAAGAAGGAATTTTTTTGGGATGGCCTTAAATCTGATATTCAAAAGTTTGTGGTAGAATGTTTTGGTTTGCCAACAAACTAAATTTGAAACAATTAAGACGTAGGGTCTATTACAACCTTTATCCATTCCAAGTCAACGTTGGGAGGAGGTTTCAATGGACTTTATCACAGGTTTACCCAAATCCGAAGGAAAGAGTGTCATCATGGTGGTCGTTGACAAACTTACCAAATATGCACACTTTTGTGCATTATCTCATCCATTTAAAGCCAATACAGTTTCTACTGAATTTATGGAAACAATTCAAAAGCTACATGGAAACCTAAAGATTATTGTAAGAGATAGAGATCCCATTTTCACTAGAAATTTTTGGACATAATTATTTTCTTGTCTAGGTACTTAGTTAGCTCATAACTCATCTTTTCATCCTCAATCTGATGGGAAAGCTGAGATAGTAAACAAATGTTTGCAAGGATATCTTCATTGCTTTGTATCTGATAAATAGACACAATGGGTCAAATGGTTGCCTCTGGCTGAATGGTGGTATAACACTTCCTTCCATACAACAACAAAAATGACCCCACTTATGGCACTTTATGGATATCATCCACCATCCATCACATCATATTTAAGAGAAAATTCTAAGGTTCAAGCAGTGGAACATCACATCAAGAATCAACAACAAGTTCTCCAACTCTTAAAGGATAACCTCACGTTGGCACATAATAGAATGAAACAACAGGAAGATCAACATCGCTGCGAAAGAAGTTTTGATGTAGGTGACTGGGTATTCCTACGGCTACAACCATATAAACAAATGTCCCTCAAGCAAGCTAAGAAGGATGATAAATTATCAACAAAGTATTATGGTCTATATAAAGTGTTTCAAAAGATTGGTACTATGGCATACAAATTGGAGCTTCTTGCAGCATCCCGAGTGCACCCAGTTTTCCATGTTTCATGTTTAAAGAAGGTTATAGTGACAAGCTCCCAGTTCAAACAATATTGCCAGAACTTGAAAAGGAAGAGAAAATCATATTGGAACCGAAAGAAGTCACAAAAACAAGAACTCGACAACTACAAAATCGATCAATTCCGGAGTATCTCATCAAGTGGAAGAATTTATCCACTAAAGATTCCACGTGGGAGGATGATAATTTTATGCAAAAGCACCCAGAACTACTCAAGCGTTGAGGACAATGCTTTTCAGAAGGAGAGGGGCATGTTAGGCCCCTATAATACTAGTACTACCCCATTACTATTGTCCTTGTATCCCTTATTGTTATTATTGTGCCCCTATTGTCCCCATATTGTTATTAGTATGCCCCAAAGAAACCCACTATTGTTATTTTTGTGCCCTTATTTTATTACTATTATGTCATATTAATTATATTGTGACCCATTAGACTCCTATATATAGAAGGGATGTTTAGTCATTTGTATCATCCACGAATTGTTGATTTGCGTAATGTAAAGGAGGTTGCCTCCTTGAAGAGGCTGAATTCTAAGGCATTCATCTATCTTTTCTATCTTTTTGTGAGCTAGTTTCCTAACACTTTTAAGAGGTAACCTTTGTGTAAATGAGTTGGTCTTTGTTATGAAACCAGCTCACAGAAAGATAGAAAAGATAGATCAACACCTTAAAAATAAGCCTCTTCGAGGGGACAACCTCCTTTACATTGCAAAAATGAACAATTCTTAGATGATACAAATGAATAGACCTCCTTTCTATATATAGGAGTCTAAGGGGTCATAATATAATCAGAGCTGACATAACAATAATAATGTAAGGGCACAATAATAAAAATAGTGGGCTTCTATGGGGCACAATAGTAACAATATGGGCACTACATGGGTACATCAATATAGTAAGGGGGTTGTACTAATAACAATAAGGGGTTACACTAGTAGTATAGGGGCCTAACATGCCCCTCGCCTTCAAAAAGTCTTGTCCTCAATGCTTGAGTTGTTCTTGATGCTTCTATATAAAATTCTTGTCTTCCCATGTGGAATCTTCAGCGGGTAAGTTCTTCCATTTGATGAGATACTATGAAATTGATTGATTTCGTAGTTGTCGGGTTCTTGTGTCTTTGATTGCCCCAAGTTCCAATACAATTTTTCCTTCCTCATCAAGTTCTAGAAATATTGTTTGAACTGGTATCTTTTGCAACTTTTGAATGAGTGGCCACACTTCTTTGTCCTTCTTTCATTCATACCTTGTTTCATTTATCCAATCTAGTTGGATAATAGAAATTGCACACAACAATGCTTCCACATCCTTGTCCTTTCTTAAGAGTGCATCTACCACAACATTTTTCTTCCATTTTTTGTAGATGATGTCAAAGTCATATTCAAACATTTTTGTGAGTCATTTTTGTTGCTCTTCAGAGGATAATTTTTGTTCTAAAAAGTATTTAATACTATCATGATTCGTTTTTACCTTGAAGTCTCTTCCCATTAGGTAAGGTCGCCATTTCTTAAGTGTGTGTAGTATTTCCAACATTTCCTTCTCATAAATAGCTTTCTTTAGGGACATTTGTTTGTATGTATGTAACCATAAAAATACCCAATCGCCTACATCAAAACTTCTTTCATTGAGATGTTGATCTGCCTGTTGTTTCATTCGATTCTACACCAAAGTGGCATTATCCTTTAAAAGTTGGAGAACTTGTTGTTGATTATTGATGTGATCTTTCACTGCTTGAATCATTTCCTTCTTGATATATCCTTCTATATTAGAGTATGAGGAGTGGTAATTTCTTCTAGTGCATTACACGATATTGTTGGATTCATTTCTTGATGCTCTATGTGATCTTTCACTTCTTGAAATTTTTTCTTTTTGAGATGTCCTTCTATCTTGAGAGTTTGAGGAGTGGTAATTTCTTCCAATGCTTTAAAAGAGATGATCGGATTCATTTCTTGATGTTCGATGTGATCTTTCACTTCTTGAACATTTTTCTTCTTAATATGCCCTTCTATCTGGATAGTTTGAGGAGTGGTAATTTTGACCAATGAATTAGAGATATGGTCGGATTCATTTCTTCTTTCTCGATGTGATCTTTCACTTCTTGAAATTTTTCTTCTTGATATGTCCTTTTATCTTGAGAGTTTGAGGAGTGGTAATTCTTGCCAATGCTTTACAAGACATGGTCTGATTCATTTCTTCTTTCTCTGGGGTTGACGTATATCCTCTTCTTTTGATGTTTCTTGATCCTTTTATTCCTCCTGTTCATACTCTATGTAAAATAATTTCTTCTCGGCACACTTATGACCTTTAGTGCATTTGTTATCACAATTGTAAAAAAGCCCTTTTTCTCTTTTTTCTTCCAATTGTTGTCGTGTAACCCTTGTAGATTGTGGAAGGCTAGGAGAAAAACACTTCCATATTTATAGTTGTCAGGGGTAGACTTCCTTGTTGCCATAATTTTACTTTCCACTATGTAGAAAAGCCCTTTTGCTCTTTCCAATTGTTGTGGTGTTGCTCTAAAGAAGGTGTTGCTCTTTCTATCCTCATAATGTGCTATCATTTCCTCCGTGAAAATTGACCACGTAACAAGTTGTTTATGAGAACAAAGCCCTTTATACCATAAAAATTGATCCGATTCTAAATATGAAGATGCAATATATACCGTTTGTAACAGTGGTACCTCATGTAGATCAAAATATTTCTCCATCTGTAGCATCCAATTTACCGGATCCTTGCCATCAAACTTCCTCATCTCGATTTTTCTTGATTTTAGGAGCTCAATATTGATATTATTGTAACTCTGTAATGTCAGATATCCAAGTTCTAAAATTTATTCTTGTAGTGGCTCTCTAAGTTCTCTTGCTAACCCCACAAGTCTGATCAGAATTTAATTATCCAAGAAAGAGTTATGTCAAATCCCCCACGGTGACCTAATTATAGACCTTTTCCAAAGAGAGAACTTGGATGAAGTTCCACGTGTCACTGGTTTGACCTTTGGTTCTAAAAATTATATAGAAGAAACTACAGTATATTCTCTTTCTGAAGCTTTTGACGAAATTTCAATCTGATGCTCGGAGAGATAGTTATGATGATTTTCCCATGGTGACCTATTTGGAATGTAATTCGGGGGTCTACAAAAGCCCTAAATTCTTCAAACTATATCTCCGAAAATATAGCGAGACATGATCTAAAATTTAGTGTCGAGGTTCAAATTTATTTCTTCTCAAAAGGGTTTTTGGTTTAGCTTTCGAAACTTCGTAGCGAAAGTGTTATAGCGAAAATCTTACGATGACCTGTTTTAGCTTAAATTATGGAGCTTGCAAAAACCCTAACTTCGTCACTTCATATCTCTGAAAATATAGCGAGACAAGCTCTGAAATTTGGATCCAAGCTTCAGCGTGATTTCTTCTCAAATGGGTTTTTGTTTTAGCATTTGTAATGACGTAGAAAAAAGTTATAGTGAAAATGCTACAATGACTTGTTTGGAGCAGTGAAACCCTAGAATCCAAAACTCTAATACCAAATGTTATGAAACCAGCTCACAGAAAGATAGAAAAGATAGATCAATGCCTTAGAAATAAGCCTCTTCGAGGGAACAACCTCCTTTACATTACACAAATGAAAAATTATTAGATTATACAAATGAAAAGGCCTCCTTTCTATATATAGGAGTCTAAGGGGTCATAATATAATCAGAGCCGACATAACAATAATAATGTAGGCACATAATAACAATAGTAGGCTTCTATGGGGCACAATAGTAACAATATGGCCACTACATGGATACACCAAATATAATAAAGGGTTGTTACTAATAACAATAAAGGGGTTACATAGTATATAGGGGCCTAACAGTCTTACCATGTAAACAAGGTATCGCACTCATTCCCAAAGTTTCAAGCATTGTTAACACAAGTGGTCATGATCGTTGTTGTAACAACCCTGGGTTCAAATTTCATGTTAATAAAAGTTAATAAAGGGAAAATAAGACCAAGGTCAAAGGGACACATATTCCAAGCTAAATGTTGGGAAAAATATCCTAGTGGCATCACTTATTGTGTATTATGGCTAAGTGGAAATTGGCAAAGACAATGGAAAAGGCTTTGAAAAGGAAAAAAGGTATTATTGGCATTTTATTTATGAAAATAAAAGAAAATAAGACAAAAGGCAGGTGAAAGGTGACATGTTGCATGTGAGGAGGAAATTGAAGGAAATAAAGGAAAAATGAAGAAATTAGAGGCATCAATAATAAAAGGACATCAGAGTGTTAGCTAGTAGCTTTTGTTAGTTCATTTTCAGAATTTAGTTTCAAAGATGAGAAGAGCACGAGGAGGATAAATAAATAAAACAAGGAAAGGAAGGATAAGAAAGAAAAAGGAAAGAAAAGGAAAGGTTGGATTAGGCAGCTTCAACAGGAATACTTGCAGGTAATAAGTTGCATGTATGATTTCCTAGATAATATTGGAATGCATGGTATGTGCATGTGTGTATTTGGCTTCATTGATGTCAGTGGAATGGATTTTGTCAGGTTTGAAAATGGTTTTTAGCCTTGACTCACCATTTTTGGAAAGCCATAGTGTGATGGGATTCTTTCTGGTTTGAACTTTGGATTACTGGAAGGTTTTGGATCTCGGTGAGATGGTCTCAGGAAAATTCCAAGGGTTGGGGATGGAGATGGTTTTTTCTAGGAAGCCCTCAATGGGTTGGTTGAGTCAGTAAAATTCCTCAAGGGATGGTGAAGGAATTATGAGGCACATAATCTCGGTTTGGTTTTGTGATAACGAGACTGGTTTAGGTGAGATCATGGTATGGTGAGGGTGGAGGTGGTTCAACCTATGGATTCCCTTGGTTTTTATGGATTCGTTTATCCCATGAGATCCCACATTCATGCTTGGAATATGGCATGAGGGTGATTGGCTAAAAGAAAGATTTGGTTCAACCTAATCTATGGTCAAGTGGTATGTGGAAGTCCCTAATTTGGTTGGCTTTCTCATATGGCTAACAAGAGCTATGTTTCTTTGGTCTTTGATAAGTAAATGTACTTGTTATTATGTGAATTTGATGGTTGATCTATCATTGTTATCTATCTATTTATATGTAGGTTATAAGCATGGTTATATGACATATATAAGTATGGCTTTTATCACATTTCATTTAATGAGTGTCTGGTTAATGAATGCATGACCTAATTGGTGTTATGGAAGCTATTGTGAGAAGGCATAGATCCTTCTTGTTAAACCTTATATACATTTTCATATATGTTCAGATATGCAGTCATGACCTTTAGGTTTCATGTTCATCATGTTTTTGATGGAATATCAGTCTTAGTTGGGAGATTTCAGGTCAAGTCTTGGTTTAAGTTTTGGTTTTGAAGCCATTTTTCTATGTGATTCATCATTTCTAGATGTTTCACTGAGTTCTGGGCAAGGGCCTGAGTCTTAGCCTTGAAAAAGTAGCTCAGAATTCACAGTCACTAACATAAAACTGACTAAAAAATTCCATATTCATTGCAAAGAAAGCTTATGGGAGAAGCTAAATGGTTGCAGTTACTTGGAGGCCTTGGCAAGGGCGCAATTGAGGCTATAGGAAATTGAAACAGAGAGTTAAATTAGGGATTGTACACTTGGAGGGGTTAGGTTTCTCCTGGAGATCCTGTGGCACCTAAGAGAGGTCAATAAAGTATTAAGTTTTTGCTCTGTTTCCTAAAGGTCACATAGGATGTTGAGTCCTATCATAGTGACCCTCAACTCATGTTTACCCTAGGAAAACTGATTAAGGTGGGTAAATTTGGGAGAAGGTGGTTTTAGGGTGGTATCAGAGTGAGTTGCCCTCTCTTTGGGTAAAATCTGATGTTGACAAGGTTATAGTTGTCATGCATGGGGTCATGGTATATAGTTTCTATGGCCATGCATGATGTTATAATGAATTGATTATGATTATACATGTATCATGCTAATGTGGATTGATTTTCTAGATGAGATAAGACTCCCCTAAACATCAATGAGGTATGGTTTTGATTTTGGTATCTATTTGGTTTACCTGACATGCCCTACTTGTACTAAAAAGAGAATCAAGGATGACGTGCAAAATTGTAGACTGTAGTCCCATGACTCTCCCTATAGATCAATTGGGCATCAAGGAGATGATTATTCTCCTGGTATAACATATAAATTGAGGACTTTGAGGGAAGAAATCAAAAGTTTCAAAGTAGACAATAATAGGTTGGTTGAGGCTCAAGAAAGATTTGTAAGGGCTTAGGAAAAGCATGTAGAAGTCAATACAACAATTCCTTAGAGCTTTTTGGAATTTCAGAGACAGGGACAATTGAGGAAAAATCAAGGGTAGGAAGAGAAAGCTAATGGAGCCTATTGCAGCATGTCTCGGTCTAGATATAGGTTGGATAAAGGGGATACCATTATAGGTGACATATCACTAGATACACCTGATAGGAGGACTGATATGTATTGGAATCATTCTAGTTCCTCATCTAGGAGACATTTTCATCATCATCATCCTTATAGAAGGAGTGAGTACATGCTAGAGGAGTTAAAGAAATTCAAGCCTTCTAGATTCTATGGAGAGATGAAGAAGTCAGAAGATGTAGAGGCATGGTCACTTGGGATGAATAAATTATTTGGATTGCATAGCTATTCAAAGAACATGAAAACCAAGATAGACATGTTCAATATCAAAGGGAAAGAAAATATTTGCTAGGAATATGTGAAGAATGTTAATTGAATTCGAGAAGAAGAGTTGATTATGGATGATTTTGAGAGACTCTTCAAGAAGAAGTACCTATCGAAGAGGTATTATGATGAAAAGGCTAGGTAATTTTATGCGTTGTAGATGGGTTTTATGATAGATGATGAGTACACTAGCAGGTTCCTAGAGCTATTGAGGTATGTGCCTTACTTGAAGGATGAGAAGGCTAAGATTCATATATTCATCAATCGATTTCCAGGAGCATATAGAGACTAAATTGAGTTTGATGAGCCTAGATCATTAAAGAAGGCCATATGGAAGTTGAAACATTGTTGTGAACATTCAAAGTGAAAATCTTAGCTTAAGCATGATTTGAAAGGAAATGAGAAAGTTAAAGGGAAGTGACCACCAAAGCAAGGAATAATTCAAGATGCAGTTGAGAAGGAAAATGTTTCTCCTGACAAGAAGTTTAATGTAGATGAGAAGCGACATGTTTCATAGCCTGGAGAGAAGTATACTAGAGGTGATGGTAGGGGACCATTGCAATGTTGGATATGTGGAAAATATCAATCCAAGAAGGATTCTCCATTGTACTAGGGTAGTAAGCCTCATATCTAAAATGCTCACGAGGTTCAGATAGTTAGGGATGTTGGTCACAAAATTCCTTAGATTTATGCAGTTCTGTAAAACAAGTAGGAATATCTCGAGCATCCATTATTGAGATGGATGATAATATTTGTGGTAAATTTCTTTCTAGTTTGATTGACCCTGGATCTACGTATATTTATGTTAATCCTGAACTGGTGGATAAGTGTGGTTTGAAAAAAAAAGTGCACATAGAGTCTTGGTTGGTGCAGTTGGCTACAAGTGTTAGGAAGAGAGTTCATCATTAGGTAATATCTCGTGCATTTGAGCTAAATGGTATGCGTACAACAACACATCTGAATTTACCACCACTGGGATCATATAACATTATTTTGGGTATGGATTGATTGTATGTTCACAGGTAAAACGTAAAATGTTATGACAAGGCTATTGTGTACCTGGACGCTAATGGGGAAAAAAGAAATTTAAAAGGGAAGAAGAAGGCTACATCAATGAGGATGGTCACTGCTAGGGTAAGCATAGCTACAGGAAGGGGTGTGTACTATTTGTAGTCTGTATTTCCAATGACAAGGGTAAGGATGTTGAGGATGCATAAATATTCAAGATATACCCAGTATTATAGTAGTTTCAGGATGTGTTTACAACAAATATTCTATAGTTTCCTCTGCACAGGGAAGTGGGATTTTCTACTGAGTTGGTACTAGGGGTAGTACCATCATCAAAGGCGCCTTTCATAATGAGCACACCAGAGTTAGTAGAGGCTAAGTTGCAGCTGAAGGAAATGCATTATAAGGGATACATTAGGCCAAGTGTATCAACTTCGGGTGCACTAGTGTTATTCATAAATAATAAGGATGGTACCCTTAGGTTGTACATTGATTACAGGTAACTGAACAAGGTGACGATCAAGAACAGGTACCCATTTCTTAGGAATGATGAGTCATTTGATCAGTTGAAGGGGGGAAGCAATGTTCTCAAAGTTTTATCTGAGATCAGGATAACATTGTTGGCACTGTATTATTGTAATTGATATCAACATTGTCATGACACTACTAACTGAGTTGAAATTGAGATGATTTTGTTGGCATTGATGTCAACAGTATGATGTCACTCATGTGGTATTGATGTTGTTCAAATGATGGAATTGATGGAGCTTGATGGTAGTATGATGGTCTTATAGGAGTTAGCATTTGCATTGATATACATGTTATGATGGTTTGTTAACGTTGCAATATAGTTGGATGGTGCTGCTACAAGTAGAGGATGTTGCTACATGTTGATCATGTAGAACTACATGTGATAGAGATGGTTCATGGCACACTAGTTGATTTGTTAACTAGGTATTCATTAGGTATTCATGTCTATGCTTATGAGGATGACTTGTGGTAGTGATATGATGGCTTGATGATGGTGCACTAGAGGTATTGCAAGCATGTCAAAGGTATTACAATTGATCGTGTTGATTGATGGAGAGTGGAGGACTTGTTGGCACACTTGCCAACCTTCTTTGTTGGCCCTTGTAGGTCAACCTAGAAATGACACTTGGGAGGCATGTTTTCTCTATTTTTAGATGTGGCAGAGGACATGTTAGAGATATGGAGGCTAGTACATATGCTAGATAAAGTTATCCAATAAGTGGCAGAGTTTCAAAGCTGAGAGGTTATGGTTTTCACCTATACTTTACCCAAGTCACCCCCTTAGAGGCTCATCAGAGTGACTAAAAAGTCCTAGACACACTAAGGTGGGCTTGTGAGAGCGACTAGAGCTTCTGGTCGAGTTCTGAAAGTGTCAAGTGTGCGACCGAGGCATTTCATGGGATTTTCTCTGCATTCCTTGTGTTATTCGAAAAGAAAATAGCTTGGAAATTCCAAGAGGATTTCAAAATTGTTTGAGAGAGTCATAAATGGCTTGAAAAGGTGATCCAATGATGTGAATGCATTTAGTGCATAAGTTGTGGTGTTAGTGAATTGATTTGGTCCAATTTGTACACCTTTGACTCTAGCCACAAGCTCAATTTCACCCGACATGTTTTATATAATTGATCTTGGAGTTATGTGATGGTGAATGGTGAGTATGAGTGCAGAAGTGAGGGTTGCATAGAGTGTATATGATCAGTACCTATTGGAGAGCATAGATTCTTCAGTGAGTGAGTGTGATGGAAGTTTATGGAGAAGATTTATTAAGCAACGCATCAATTTTTAGATCAAATTTGAGTTGTTGTAATAGACATAGTTTGGAGAGTATTTTCATGTTGTTGGAGTATATTTTGTTAGTGACTCTCACACTTGTTTTTGCAAGAGTTGCTGATGCATTTGGAACATAGCCATAGGGTCTTTTCTTGTTGATTGTATTATGAAATATGATGTTGTTGTGAAGGTATGAATATTCAAATTTTATGTGGCCACAATTTTACTTGTTTATATTCTATATGATGATGAGATCTTACTACTGAGAGCATGTATGCAAAGTTGACTTCTTATTGAGCATAGTATCTTGGATCAAGTTTGAAAATAGATGAAAGAAGGTTTGCATAGTGGTGAGAAGAAGTGACTTCAGGGAGGTGGAGCAGTGGCATTGAAGCTTCAGCAAAAGGAACAAGTTTCTTAATCCAATGGTAGTTGGATGGTCCAATCATATTTGGGTGAAAATTGGTTGATAGTGGTGGGTTTCAGTGGATGGTGGTCCATAGATCCATAGAAAACAAAGTCTTCCAAGCTGATCAGTGTTATCGAGTCTCCTGGCTGATCCATGTTGGAATGTTGTATATGAGGTTGAGTCTCCATGCTTATGAGAGTTATCAAGTTATGTAAAAGGCCAATTTATTGACTAATATAATTCTAGAGAAGAGCAGTAGCAACAAGGGTGGTTTTTCTCACGGAAGGGTTTCCACTAAAATTCTTGTGTCTCATTTGTGAATGATGTGATGTCCCTTTGATGTGTTGATTATTGTTGCTCTCATAGTTATCTTATTTTAATTTATTATATGTATATATGCATGGATAATATAATGTATTGTTGGTGCATATATGTGTGATTCAGTAATTGAAGTAATAATTGGAAAAAATAGTATATAGATCACACTATTGATTCAACCCCCCTCTCAATAGTGCTCAAAGGTTTTCAACAACCATTAGGCACGCATCAAAGAAGAGGACATCTAAAAGACTACTTTTAGGACTAGGTATGGTAATTATGAGTTTGTTGTGGTTCCTTTTGGTTTGAATAATGCTCCAAATACTTTTATGTGATTGATGAATAATGTGTTGCATATTGACATGGACAAGTTTTTTATTGTATTTATTGATGATATATTGATATATTCTAAGAATGTAGAAGAGCATGCAAAACAATTATAAGGAGTATTGAGATTGATAGAAGAGCATCAGTAGTATGCTAATCTTAGCAAGTGCATATTATTTTAGACATAGGTACATTACTTGGGAAATGTTGTCTCCAAGGAAGGCATAGCAATGGATCCAAATAATTCAAGGGTTATCATGGAGTGGGCAGCTCCTAAGAATGTGGATGAAATCAAATCATTCATGGGGTTAGTAGGTTACTATCAGAGTTTCATCACGAAATTCTCACACATTGCATATCCTATCATATCATTGCAGTGAAAAGGTAAGAAATTTGAATGGACAGAGGAGTGTGCAACCAATTTTGAGTAGTTGAAGCAATTGCTGACTAATGCTCGAGTTATTAAGATTGTAGATCTAGAAAAAGAATTCATGGTGTGTATAGATTCCTGGATTAGAGGAATTGGTGGGGTATAGATGTAGGAGGGATAGGTGGTGTCTTATGAGTCTAGGAAACTGAATGAGCATTAGCAAAACTATGTTACTCATGATCTTGAGTTGGAAGCTATTATTCATGCCTTGAAGATGCGGAGGCGTTATCTTCTTGGGATGAGGCTTCTATTGATGAGTGATCACAGTGGGTTGAGATATCTATTTGACCAACCAAATATGAATTCCAGTCCGGCTAGGTGGTTTGCCATGATTAGTGATTTTGACTTTGAGATCAGATACATTATTAATAAGGAGGACAAGGTTGTAGATGCTATCAGTAGGAGAGTGAAGATGAATATTTTTGTAGCAGTGAGCTCTTATGGGACAAATTTACATGAATGGATCTTACAGGCAGGTTAATAGGATGATAGGTACATGGAATATAGGCACAAGTTACAACAGGGTACAGGTGATCAATATGTGGACTATCCTCTCATGTTAGAGGGTTTAGTGAGATTCAGGGACATGATATATGTTCCATATGACAGTGGGCTCAAGAATTTTATCTTGAGGGATTTGCATGTCAAGCCATACTCAGGACACCCATGATATTAGAAGACGTTGACACTAGTGAAGAATTATTACTATTGGCCAAATCTAGAGAAGGAAGTGGAAGAGTTTGTGGTCAGATATTTTCATTGTCAGTAGATGAAGTAGAGTGTAAGCATCCAGGTGGGTTGCTTCAGCCTATTCTAATTCCATAATGGAAAAATGATGTCATTTCCATGGATTTCATTATAGGTCTTCCAAGGACATCGAGGCAACATGATTCTAACATGGTTATGGTTGATCGATTAAGAAAGCTATCTCACTTCATTTTAGTGAAGACTACTTATTCAGCTAGTGAGGTGGAACAAGTATTCATCAGGGGGATATTAAGGTTGCATGGTGTTTCGAAGAATATTGTGTCAGAAAAGGATGCTAAGTTCACTTCCAAATTTTGGAAGGAGACATTAACAGGTTTGGGGACATATTTGGCCTTCAGAACATCTTATCACTCGCATATAGGTGGAAATACAGATAGGGTTAACAACATTTTGGAGGGTATGTTGAGGATGTATGTCATGCACTAGTAGAGGAGTTAGGAGGATTACCTTCCATTGGTTGAGTTTTCTTACAACAATGTTTATCAGGAGTCACTGAGGATGATTCTGTTTGAGACATTGTATGGGTGGAGTTGTTATACTCCCATCAACTAAAGTGATCTAGTGAAAAACGTACTTACTGTACCATATATGTTGGTAGAAATGGAACATGATATGCAGGTTATAAAGAATAATCTAAAGGAAGCACAGGACATGCATAAAATTTATGCAGACCACCACAAGGAATTTAAGGAATTTTAGGTTGGGGAGCATGTGTATTTGTGCATCAAGCCCAAGAAGATCTCCTTGAGGATTAGATCATGTGCCAAGTTAGCACCATGGTATTCTGGTATTTTCGAGATCCTTGAGAGGATTGAACCACTGACCTACATAATTTCATTGCCTCCAATAGTGAAAGTCCATGATGTTTTCCATGTTTCATTGCTTAAGAGATATGTAAAGGATATCAATCATGTTATTGATTGGTTTGTATTGTAGGTGGAACCAGAAGGATACTTACAGCTAGAACCTCAGTGGATATTGCAGAGGAAACAACTCATGCTTTGGAACTAAGCAATCGAGAAAGTTAAGGTGCATTGGAAGCAATTTAGGCCCGATGAATCTACATGGGAGACGAATGATCAGATGAGGGCTATGTATCCTCCATTGTAAATATTTCCATGAGTTGTGTTATAAATCTCCAATAAGCGGTATGTTTTTCATGTTGTCATGTTTTTCATGATGGTTTTTCTTTTAAGTGGGTTGTTCATTGCAAATATTGCAACAAACTAGGTTATAAAGCTCCATGGGCAGTATGTTTTGGTTTTCAGCTGTTTTGCTGGCTGTAGGTGTCATAGAACACCAAATACAGTGTTCCCCTAAGAGGGAGGGGTTTGTAACAACCCTAGGTTAAAATTTCATGTAATAAAAGTTAATAAAGGAAAAATAAGACCAAGGTTGAGGGAAACTTATTCCAAGATGAATGTTGCAAAAAATATCCTAATGGGAATCACTTGCTATATATTATGGCTAAGGGAAGATTGGAAAAGGCAATGGAAAAGGATTTGAAAATGAAAAAAGGTATTACTTGAATTTTATTTAAGAAAATAAAGGAAAATAAGAGAAAAGGGAGGTGAAAGGTCACAAGTTGCATGTGAGGAAGAACTTGAAGGAAATTAAGGAAAAATGAAGAAATTAGAGGCATCAATAATAAAAATGCACCAGAGATTTAGTTGGAATCTTTTGTCAAATCATTTTCAGAATTGGTTTTCAGAGAGGCGAAGAGCACCAAGAGTTGAAGGAAAGTAAGCAAGTAAGGAAGGACAAGGAAAGAAAAGGAAAACAAGGATCAAGTAAGGAAAAGTTGCATCAAGCAAATTGAAAAAGAATACTTATAGTAAGAGGTTGCATGTATGATTTCCTAGCAGGTCTTGGCATGCATGGTATGTTCATGTGTGTATTTGGTTTCATTGTTGTCAGTGTCATGTATTTTTCTGGGTTTGACAATTCCTTTTAGTTGTGCCTTTCTATTTCTAGATAGTCACGGTGTAATGGGATTCTTTCTGCGTTGAACTTTGGATTTTCATAAGGTTTTGGATCCAGGTGAGGTGGTCTCAGGAAAATCCCAAGGGTTGGGGGTGGAGATGGTTTTCTCTAGGAAGCCCTAAAAAGATGGGTGGAGATAGGAAAATTATTCAAGGGATGGTGAAGGAATTCTGAGGCATCCAAGCTTGGTTTGGACTTGTGATCTAAAGGTTGGTTTAGGTGAGATCAGGGTATGGTGAGGATGGACGTATTTTAACCTCTAGATTCCCTTGGTTGTTATGGATTGGTTTATCCCAAGATATCCCACATTCATGATTGGAATATTGCATGGGGGTGACTGGTTCAAAGAAAGATTTGGTTCAGCCCAATCTATGGTTGGGTGGTACGTGGAAGTCCCTAACTTGGTTTGATTTTGCATATGGTTAATAAGAGCTAATTTTATCTTGTATTTGATAAGTAAATATAGTTGTTATTATGTGGCTTTAATGGTTAATCTACTGTGGTTATCTATCTAGTTATATTCTAGTTATAAGCATGGTTATATAACATATGTAAGTATGGCTCTTATCACATTTCATTTAATGAATGTATGGTTAATGAATGCATGACCTAATTGGTGTTATGAGAGCTGTTGTGATAAGTCATGGATCCTTCTTTTTAAGCCTCAAATAAGTTTTCAGATCCTTATGTTCAGATATGCATTCATGACATGTAGGTTGCATGTTCCTCATGTGCTTGATGGAATATCAGTCCTGGTTGGGAAAGGACCAAGGTCAGGTCAAGTCTTGGTTTAAGTCTTGGTTTGGGCCTTGTTTTTATGTGATTCATCATTTCTATAAGTTCCATTGAGTTTTGGTCAGGGGTCTGAGTCTTAGCCCTTAAAAACTGGCTTAGAATTCGAGGTCATTGGTATATAACTAACTGAAAAATTTCATAGTCATCGGGAAGCAAGCCTATGGGAGCGACTAGATGGTTGCAATTTCTTGGAGTTCTTGGAAAGGGAGATATGGAGGCTCTAGGCTAGTGAAATAGAGAGTTAAATGAGGGGTTGGACGCCTAGAGGGGTTGGGTTTCTCTTGGAGGTCATGTGGCACCTGAGAGAGGTGAGTAAAGTCTTAAGTTGTTGACTCCATTCCCTTAATGGAACACAGGAGGTTGAGCCTTATCATAGTGATCCTCAGCTCATGTTTACCCCGGGAAAATAGGTTAAAGTGGGTAAATGTGGGAGGAGGCGGTTACAATGGCAAAGTGTATCTTTGGTGTGACACTTGGTGTAGGTCATCGAAAAGTTGTTGTGTTAAGGAAAGGATGTTTTTCACGTGTTCTAAGTGTCCCATGTTGTGTTGTCAAGTCATCTAAGTGTGTGGTCAGGCTCAGAGTCATTTTTTTTCCTATCTTACTCTTAGTGATCCAACACTTACTCAAATTGGGAAAACTCTTTTAGCCAGCCTAAAATGTGCATTGTGCAGTTTCAACCATAAAGCAACAACCTTGTCACTTGGAGCTACATAATGTGCAGTTTATTCCTCTCAAAACTATGCAATCTTAGTGCTCAAGCCTAGCCTTTGAGATTGAGAACTGTGAAATCTTTCCCTCTAACTAGGAGTGAGCTGCACATTGTGTTGTCTCAGTCCTTAAGCCTCAGCCTTTGGCTCCTAAACTACACAATTACATAATCGCATGGCCTCCCTGTCCTTCTAGCACTATGAATTGGGAAACTCAATCCTCAAGCAGTCAGTTTGGCTCCTTGAATCCCTCAACTGTGGAATCATTCAGCCTAGTCCTTAAAAACTATGCACTATGTAGTCTTAAGCATTAAGCCTCTAACTTGAGCCCTTAAGTCCCTCAACTGTGCAGTCCCTTTGTTCAAGCCTCCAAAACTATGAATTTCATAGTCTCAAGGTTCAAGCATCCAGCCTGAGTCCTTGATGTAACAACCCTGGTCAAAATTCCATGTAATAAAGTTAATAAAGGAAAAATAATAGCCAAGGTCATGGGACATGTATTCCAAGTTGAATTTTTGGTAAAACATCTTAGCGTCGGTGTTAATTTGGTTTATTATGGCTAAGAAGAAATTGGCAAAGGCAGTGGAAAAGTATTTGGAAAGGCAAAGTGGCATTAATTGGCATTTTATTTATGAAAATAACGTAAATTAGGAGAAAAGGAAGTTGAAAGGTCATAGGTTTCATGTGAGGAGGAAAACGAAGGAAAATTACATAAAATGAAGAAAATAAAGTCCTCATTAATAAAAATGCTTTTGAGGACCAGTTCACAACCTTCTGCCAATTCAATTTTGGAGCTCTCTCTCTTCTCTTTCTCTCTCTCCTACTCTTCGACACAGAGTATTCTTTGAGCATTCTAGAATTGGGGAAAGAAGCAAAGAAAGGACAAGAAAGCAAGAGGAAGCAAGGATCAAGAAAGGAAGAGTGGGATTCAAGTGGCTACAATGAGATTAATTGCAGGTATTGATTTGCATCTATGATTACCTTTCTAGTTTTGGAATGCATGATATATGCATGTGTGTTTTGGTTCTCATGTTGTCATTGGCATGGGTCTTGCCAGGTGTGACAGTGTCTTTCATCCTTGCCTTGCTATTTTTGAACGACCATACAGTGATGGGGTTCTCTTTTTTTGGTTGAGCTAGATTTCCGAATGGATTCGAAGTTGAGGGAGTTGGTCTCAAGATTAATCAAAAGGCCTAGGAATCCCTTTGTAGATTATACGGTAAAGCCCAGTTGTGAGTACCCTTGATTAGGCCTATGAATCCCTTGTTCGGTAATGACGGGAGACACTGTAAATCCCATAGGGTGGGGACCTATTGGGCCTAGGAACCCCTTGAAGTCTAATGGTGGGACACACGGTAAAGCCAAGAGGTGGAGACAAAAAAATTCATCACGGATTAGGTGGAGAGATCCGGAGGCATCCACTCTTGTTTAGGGCCTAGTGATCTAGTGGGATTATAGAAAATTTTGGTTGTATTAATGATGATTTTGGACCTAAGAATCCCTTGGTGGATATAAGGTAAAACCCAAGCAACCCTCGATTGGTTCTGTTGTGAGTCCCACATTCATGATTAGAATATGGCATGAGCGTGATTAGCTGAAAGAAAGATTTGGTTCATCCCAATCTATGGTTGGTTGGTTCATGGAAGTCCCTGACTTAGTTGTCTTATGCAAACATTAATAAGAACTCCTTTACTTTTGGTATTTCATGTGTATAGGTACTTATTAATATGTAGCTTTTATGTTTGTTCTACTCTTGTTATTCTGTTGGTTATAAGCATGGTTCATGACAAACTTTGGATATGGCTCTCATCATGATTTGATTAGTACATGAAATTTGAATGAATATATGACCTAATAGATGATAATTAAACTATTGTGATAAGGAATCAACTCTTCTTGATGATTCTCAAATAAGTATGAGACCCATATGCTCATATCTGTGGCTACGACCTGTAGATTACATGTTTGTGATATGTTTTGCGAAATACCTATCATTGCTAGTAGGGCTCAGGTCATGTCCTTGTGCCAATGTTTTCATTAGTAGCTTTACTTCATTATTATTTATCATTTATGGAGGTTTTCATGGAGTTATAGGAAAAGGCTTGAGACATAGCCCTTAAAAGGTGGCACATAATCTAGGGATCATAAGGTTGTTGTGGAAGTGACTAGAGGATCTTAGTTGGATGCATGGATTGTCATGAGAGAAAATCAGGGTCCATCTCAGCAAAATGACAAGTTGTCTCATGGGTTGGGTGCCAAGAAGGGTTGGTTGTCTCCTGAAGATTTTTTAGCTCCCAAGAAAGGCCATATTGGTTTTGTTTTATCAGTTCCACTTCCTTAACTATACATGGGGATTTGTATCATATGATAGTAACTCTTCGTCACATGTTTACCCTAGTGGACTGGTTAGCTTGGGTAAATGTGGGAGAAGGGTGTTACACTTGGGTCTCTCAACTATGAAATAATTTGATCCTAGCTGTCTTGAACTATGCATTGCATAGTCTCAAGCCTCAATCCTAGACCTTGACCACTGGAACTAATTGATGCTAACAAAAGGAATGATCAATGGCATGTATGCTCAGGAAACGGAAGAAAACCACCCAGACAAGAAATCCAACACAAGAAATCATCTCATATGCACATGTGGAATAAAAAGGAAGATAATTTGCTCAAGGAGGAGTAGATCCCTTCCTCGTCTTCATTTAAGAGAAGAGTTTGGCTTCAAGGGAAGCCTTAAAGTTCGGATGCAAGGAGAAAAAAGGAACATGTGAAGGAATGCATGTAATGGATAAAGGGAAGTATTCCCTTTTGATGTTGATTGATGAGTAGTGTGGTTGATTAAATGTTGTTGTCAAATCAACTTGGTGATGATTTGTTTACTAGATTCTTAAGCAAATGTTGACTACAAATTTCTAATGCAGAGAAGGAGCATGGCCACAGGGGGAGTATACTCAAGACAAGATCTTGGTATCAAGTTATTCATTGATAGTTGGTATCATTAATTAGTATCATTTGTTCACTACAAGACAATGGCTAATCATGTTTGTTGCATATGTGAGCAATGAGAGTGGAATAATGTTATGATTTTGTCTAAGTGGAAATTGATATTAGCCACTAGATTTTTGGTGAAAGGAGCATGATTGGAGGATACGATAACTTATTTATAACACTTTATTATCAAAGTTCTCAACAATTTCTATTAGTGAACTCGATTCAACAATTTTCATCATTTGAACACTTGGTATCAAAGGTACTATAAATTGTATTTATAGTCATTTGACTCTTTGTTAGAGGATGGTATTCATGTTGTCAAGTCCAAGTACAAGTATTTTTCAAGTCATGATCTATATGAATATTGTTCATGATGGGTCAAATACACAATGGTGAGTATGTTTTCATTAGAATTCTATTAGGTTAAGTAAAAGTGAGGTGTTTAAGCATGAATTGGTGAGAATCCCTCTATGTTTGTCAAAAAGTGTTTTACTTTGTTGTTCACAACTGATGGTGTCATTCATAGAAAAGGTAGTTCTTATTGTTAGAGGTTAGGTGTATGTGTCTAGGTAGGCACTGTTATGAATTTAATCCTAGCTGAGACACATGCTAGCAGAAATTAATTCTCATTTCTCAGTTGCACAAGTATGTATTATTTCATGAAGAGATCCCTCTTGCTTGCTTGAGGGAAATATTGGGAGTAGTTACTCCTTTCCCTTCAATTTAGTCTTCTTCACATGATAAAGAGGAAGTGCCTTGTATTAGATAAAAGGTACCTAAGTGTTTTAGCATAAGAAGAACTAGTTGACAGGTCCAGAAGATCATAAGACAAAGGCAGATTGTTGATAGGGGGAGCATGATAGTATCTTTTCCATTGATGTCAAAGAGGGAGAAGTTTTTCTGATCAAACCAAAAATGGTAAATAACCTCATACAAAGAGAGAGAAACACATCCAACAAACACAAGGAAAGTATCAAAGATAAAGAAAGATAAATGCACTTATCTTTGCTTGATCATTGGTGAATAATTAGATGATGTTTTGTTATACCTTGGTGTTGCCATCAATACCAAAGGGGGAGATTATTGGAAATATGTTTTCATTGATGGAATTGGCAAAGGTGGAAAAGAAGCATGGCAAAGAAGCAGGGAAAAGGAGAATAGAATAGGTGGTCAAGGAAAGGTGCAAATAAATCGTTAAGGTGCAAGAGACAATATGTTGGTTCATTGAGCAAATTATTGTGGAAACATGGTGTTCATTGAGGAGATTGTTGGAAATATGTTGTCAAAAAATGGAAACAAGTGGCATAGGTGTCAAATATATGTCTCAAAAGAGAAGGCTCCATGCGCAAGAAGAAGGTTGGTGCAAATAATATCATATTGGTTGAAGCCATTTTTCAGGTCGTAGGCGAGTTGAGAGGCCACATTGGACCCATTCAGTTGGAAATTAATATTAAATAGATTTCCAACAATATATAGAAGTCTAAAAATGGCCTCTTAGAGTGAGAAATAAATCCAATCAAAGTTGGTCCTGCAAAATTCAAAGAAGAGTAAAATCCTAGAAAGTCGGAAGCCTGGAAGCCCAAAACAACATTAGGCCAGGTGTTGATGGTGTTGGACCAACCAACATGTCAAGGGATCTACCTGGTAAGAAGTCCCAATTAGACCTCAAACTGTTTGGTGCAGGAGTCCCATCAGTGGGTCATACAGTAATGCCTTGACCGTGATTTTGCACAGAGGTAAGTAAGATGTCCCTATCGGTAGCAAGGGTGTGACAACTACAATAAGTCAAGGAAGGTGCATGAGAGGTTCTAACACATAGAGGGAGAGGTGAGTGCGCCCCTTGGAAACCTGTAATAGTATATGGCTTGCAAGGGAACACACGAGCGAAGATGCATCACCAGCTAGAAAGCAAGAGAGCGAGAAATCGAATGTGATGTTTAATCCAACAACACATCTACAACAAGATTTATACAATTTCATACAGAATAGTTCATACACAAATGCGTAAGTTATATAACATACATTTCTATAGAAGCTAGAACATTTCAACGAGAATAAAAACATATGCATGAAAACGTGTTGCCTTTGTTATATTAAGAAGTGTAAGTTCCAATCATACAATATATCCATGTCCAACCACTAGTTTTGATAGTGGAACGTTACTGCCACAACAACCTGCTCCTCCAAAGATATATACTAGCTCTGCGCATTGGAGAAGCCAAGGCAATTTACAATATTGTTCAAGATCTCTCTAATATAGTCTTATTGGAAGCTTACCTAACCAAAAGCCTTTTCAATGAGTTATGAGGGACTATTTATAGCAAAGGGTGGGGTGGCCATTGACATTCCCCTCTGTGATAGTTCATCTACCCTCATGACTCTACATCTACTCTATGACTATTACATCCACCTATTGACACTTGAAATGAGACTTGACAAGACATTACATTACAATGCACATATATGCATGTGAGACAAAATGGCTTGATCAAGCCATGCAAGACATCACTATGACTTAGACAACTGTTGGAAGACCAACTCTTCGACATCCTCACGGTGGTCAATAGTAGCGAACTGATGCCATGATTGGTAGTATGTGATAGTGTTTATGTAATCTAAGGTGACATCTTTCTAGAACCTGACTCTTACCTCCATAGCATCTGGGTACACTGCTCGGGCTCCTCTGTCCAACTCATATGAAAGCATCCGCATCATTATCTTAAGTGTTGTCAGACCAGAAACATACCTGATGGCGTCTGCATTGATTGACAAGTCTGGGCTGGTGGATATGCACATCAACTTGTCAAAGTAAGAGTTAACCTCTATTCGGACCTATGCCTTTGTCTTCGCCTGGGTGAGAGTCCCAATAGATGGGATCTATGTGTGCGCACCACAACATCCATACTCTTGAATACACATGCATGGGAAGCTTGTAGACTAGTGGTGAGCTATGAGAGCTCTTCATATTTCCAGATCTGACTTTGAATGCGTGCCTTCAGCTCAACCACTTTGGGCTTCATCATCTTAGGCAAGTGAAGCGGGGGTACCTTGTATCTCATCGTCCATGTCTTCATGTAATCAACAACATCATGCACATTCAATAAGATACGTGCTCTTATAGCACATCGCTACTTCCATCTATTGATATGGACGACTCCCTTATTCACGGTACCAAACTTGGAATACAATGCCCGCATGGCTGTGTCAAGGGACAATACTTAATCCAGTATTGCCTTCTTCAATTCTACTTGAGTGGATGTTGTAACCAACTCTCCTCCTTGCTTGGCCATCTATATCTCCTTAGCCATTCACTCATTCTCAGCATGGTGTATGCACTGATTGACAAGTTTGGGCTGGTGGCTATACACATCAACTCGTCAAAGTAAGAGTTAACCTCTATTCAGACTTGAGCCTTTGTCTTTAGCTGGGAGAGAGTCCCAATAGATGGGATCTATGTGTGCGCACCACAACATCCATACTATTGAATACACATTCATGGGAAGCTTGTAGACTAGTGGTGAGCTATGAGAGCTCTTCATAGTTCCAGATCTGACTCTGAATGTGTGCCTTCAACTCGACCACTTTGGGCTTCATCATCTTAGACAAGTGAAGTGAGGGTCCCTTGTATCTCATTGTCCATGTTTTCATGTAATCAACAACATCATGCACATTCAATAAGATACGTGCTCTTCTAGCACATTGTTGCTTCCATCTGTTGAGATGGATGACTCCCTTATGCATAGTACCAAACTTGGAATACAATGCCCACGTGACCGTGTCAAGGGACAATACTTCATCCAGTATTGCCTTCTTCAATTCACTCATTCTCAGCTATCAGAAAGTGAACACTTGAGCTAGTGGCTTCGGCATATGCTCTGGTAGCATTGCCCAAGGCTACTAGATGTTTGTGTACGTTAGACACGATAACTCATTCCTCATCTTTTGCGGGAGATGTATGATCATCCGGAGTCGACACTCTACGAGACTTCAAAACTTTATGTTGAGGCTCATTGAATGAGATGTTGTGCATCTCTCCTTCCGACTCACCTCCTATTGGGTAGCGGAAGCACCGCGCAACGGTTAAGGGGTGCGAAGCTGGACATTTTGGGGAAACAGTTAGGGTAGAGACTCTGCTGAATGTGTGGAGCGCAAATTGTAATAGGTTGAGGCAAAGGGTAGTCCACCCGAAAATAATAAAAACTAATGTAAATAGAGTCGGCTAGCACAGGATTGCAGACCAGGAGAGGATATAAATAAAGCACCAATCTATGAGGGGAAGGCAGTTCTTTTTGGCGTGAAATGTAATGGGTTCTTAAAAGAAGATAGTCTAAAAGCGTCTATAAGTCCAAGTTTGCACCTATGTGCACAAACCCTTGCAACTGAGTGCGAAAGGTGGATCTGGATGTATTGGAGAAGATTGTTAATAAAGAAAAGTTTTCTTCTGTAATTCTGTATTATCGCGCATCTATATTTATGGTTTATCTTTCTATATCTAGTTAATGCGAGTGTGATGAATATAAGAGAAGCTAGGTTCATTTTGTGCACAAATAAATTATGTTGATTAAATGTTTTCTTAAAGACCCCATTGAATTACAATCGCCCTGGATCAATGTGAAGGTCAAGTAGTGCGGAGTTATAGAACAGTGCGCGAACCCTCCAGTACACATCTAGACATCCCTAGGGTGCACAAACCTAGTTCCAGCACCCTCCCCTGCTACCTCGGGTGAGATCTCAGCTCACACTTCGCGGACTGTTGCCGAAAGGGGCAATAGGTGTGGGATTTGTTTCGCTACATAACTCTTCCAAACCTGGGTCAGGCCCAAACAAGCCAATAAATGGTTACATTTCTAGGAGTAGAATCTGCCTAAAGGGTGTTTAGGTGTGAAACGCAGGGAACGAATAGAGAAAGAATGTTGAAAAATTTGAGAGAACTAGGGATGGTGATATATTAAGAGTAGCAATGGTGAATACAATTTAGTTACCTATATTTAAAGGAGCCAGAGGTGAAGACCTAGAAAAATTTTGGTTTGTGCTAACATTAGTATGGAACGTGCAGCAAGTCGCAGATGATAACATCAAGGAAGCCATCTTAGTCAGCACACTGCAGGACCAAGTGCTAACATGGTACATGAAGTATTCAAGCACCAACTCAACGGCGGGGATATCATATATCCATACTGAATTAAAAAAGGAGTTTAGCCAGCCAAAGACAGAAGCACAGTCGGTCGTAGGATTCAAAGAGATGATGATGAAGCCTGGCAAGACTCCATGGGATCTGGATCAAAGGTTGAAAAGCACCATTCGTGAGGCCAACATTACCCTGACGGATACACAACACTGCGCTTGGTTCATCTCATCGTTAACACCATATCTAAATATGGCTTTTTCACAACAAAAGATCTCAACCCAAGCGGAAGCACTGGAAGCAACAATGCAGCTTCACGAAACGCTGATACAGGACCCAAGGTTGGGAATTCAACAAATCCAAGTGCAAGTCCAAAATTTGTGTTTGGAGATACAAAAAGTTAAAACACGACTAGACACAATTTTGAGAAATTTGGGAGGAAGTATGGTGTATCAAGTGTAGAGGCCAGGGACATGATAAGGATCATTGTCCAGTGTCAGTGAATTTTGTGGTCACAGGGGGATTGACACCATTGTGGCCAGAGGTGCAAATAGGGCCGAGCACGGTCACCCCACTCTAGTGCGCAATCTGTCAGGTAGGAGGAAAGCACAACATGGATAATTGTCATCTATTACCAAAGCCCCACCAGAGCCCCCACAAACTCTTTCGCAAATTTTGTAGATTAGTGGGTCATGAGGAAAGGGATTGTTGTAGTTATTGAATGTTGATGGACAAGGCACCTGCCTATAGAATGCAGACTGAGGGGTGAGGTTAGGGTCCAATCGGAGTGATGGGGCACAGTCGGTTCCCAGGACGAGGGCGAGGACATGGTGGAATGGGACTAGGAAGGGGTCATGGGTAGCTAATATGTTACAACTGCGGAGGATCGGGACATCATGCACACGATTGTACCAATCCAACCCAAATATCATGTCCGTATTGTGAGAAATTCGATCATGAGCTACTAGATTGCCCCTCGTTGATAGCACAAATTCACGAAAAGAAGGTAGCGCCTCTTACAACAACACAAAACGTGTAGATGATGAGATCCGAACCCCTCGACTATGAACCCATGGTCAACAGGATATTGTGACGCGTTGAAAATACAGGAAAGGATGATGGGAAGATTTATATGGAAGCTAGGGAAAGCTTCACAGACATCTCTACTCGACGTAGTAGGGATCCACCTGAGTCAACTCAGGATCCCTCAATGATGACTACCTTCTTAGAGACATGCCTAGAACTGCTTCACAACAACCATGCCGTTCGAGGGTTACAGGAAGTGATTAATAGATGCATGGGGTGGGTTGAACCTCACATAGTCTAGAAAATAGGAAGACACGCGTCATGGATGGGTCGGGAAATGCAGCTAACAGTGAAAATTGGCGACTACGAGATGGATCAGGTCATTCTAGACTTGGGTTCTAATGCAAACATATTGCCTAAACAAACTTGGGAGCGCATGGGTAAGCCTACACTACAATGGTCTCCTATCCAATTACGGCTGGCCAACCAACAGAAGATCTTGCCCATGGGAAGGTTGCAAGGGGTTACAGTAGACATTGATGGCATGAGTACCCAGGCGGATTTTGAAGTTATTGAAATTATGGACGAACATAGTTTGTATTGTGCGTTACTAGGGATAGACTGGGCCACTGACATGAATGGGGTTATTAACCTCAAACAGAGGAAGATGATATTCAAGAAGAAGTTGCACCGGGTTGTTGTTCCACTAGACCCAACAGACGGATCGCGCTACATAGAACCGATGCGTAGCGAAGAGAGGGGTGATATATTAGATAGTATCTACCAACTTGCTGCAACAGAGGAGTAGATATTCTCATGGGGTTACGCTAGTGGTTCAGATGAGGAGGATGAATGATGGTACAACAGGGTGAGTGAGGCAACCACTTGACACTGTAATATGATGACAAAATCCCTGTATCGCAGTAAAGTTCAGAACCGCGAACTATCGACGTATGATGGGTTGATAGTAGTAGAGGACTTCCTAGATAAGTTCGGAAGCACAGTACTAGAGTACCAATGGTTCGATGCACTAAAATGGGCATTGCCCGCGACACCAGCACGACGGTGGGATACCCATGTAGGAACCTTCGAAGATTGGCGAAGCTGCAGGTGCATGATGCAGATACGACTTGGGAAGCCCGAGCTATGAATAACAGTGAAATACAATGGATGTGATGATCCACACATGCACCTGACCAATTGGACTTGAGCTTTTGAAGTGGAGCCTCAACCAGAATGGGTGCACTTATTTTATCATACCCTGGATGTCATTCCAAGAAACTGGTATATGGAAATAGAGCTTTAGCATGGCACTGGCGAATGGGATATCCTGCGCGAAAGGTTTTTGTCGACTTTTATCTTTGAAGACCACTGGATGGATACTGTAGACAACACATTATAGCTAGTAAAGGCCACCATATTCATAACACCACCGGAAGCAGAAGAAGTTGGGCTATTAGACTAGTCGTGACAGTTGAACTAGGCCTTAGCATGTTATAATGTACAAGTAGAAGATGATGAGGATGACCCGCGTAACATCAATAGACAAGAACTTGAAGGGAATCATGAGGTGCACTACCCTAAGATAGAAGATCCAGACATCACAACACCATTGAAAAATAGGCAAGTAAATATTGGAACAGAGGAAGAGCCAAGGTATGCCACACTTGGGGACTACTGGGACGACACCACGGTGGAAAAGGTCGTCGAACTATTCCGTGAATACCGCAATTTATTTCCTACAAAAATGATGGAGTTAAGGGATTCTAGGCGACCTAGGGATGATGAAGATAACATTGAAGCCAGATGCGAAGCCAGTAAAGCAGAGACCCTATCGATTGAATCCAAAATACAAAGAAAAAGTCTACGAGGAATTGGACAAGATGTTGGCAGCAAGAATTATTGAACCAGTTGAGGAGTCTGATTGGGTAAGCCCTATGGTCGTACAAGAGAAAAAATAGAAAGGGGAGATTTGCATCTATGTGGATCTGCAAAAGCTCAATTATTCTTTTGTTAACGATCCATTCCCAACACCCTTTACAGATGAAATACTAGAAAATGTGGGGGTGCAAGAGGCATACTCCTTCATAGACGGGTTCTCCAGGTACCATCAGATCAAGATCGCGCTCAAAGATCGGAGCAAGACAATGTTCGCTATCGAATGGGGTTGTTTTCAGTATACAGTAATGCCCTTTGGACTGAAGAATGCGCTCGCGATATTTTCCCGTATTATGGTAGCAAAATTCAAGGAGTTTACCCACAAGTTCTTAGAAGTCTACCTTGATTATTCGACCATCTTTGGCCTAGTCAAGAAGCATATCGCGAGCTTATGATTATGCTGGATACCTGCTGACGACACCAAATTGCACTCAAATTAAAGAAGTGTAATTTTCTCGTCCCGTTCGGAAACTTGCTAGGCCATGTGGTTTGTAAGCAAGGACTGATGGTGGATCCAACAAAAATAATTGTCATATTGAATTTGCAAGCACTGTGCAGTTTAAAGCAGCTACGTGCTACATTAGGACACATAGTCTACTATCAGAAATTCATCAAAAGCTATGCCCCAATTACAGCGTCGATGGAGCAATTGCTAAAAAAGGATGCTACTTATTGCTGGAATGAGGAATGTAACAGAAGCCTATAGACACTTAAGGAGAAAATGTCTTTCACTCCTATATTGGTCTTTCCGAAATGGGATGTCGAGTTTCATGTGCATGTGGATGCATCTTGTATCGCAATGGGAGCGGTACTCACTCAACCAGGAGCGAAGGGGCTAGACCATCCGATTACATTCGCAAGTCATAGGTTGTCCAAGGCAGAGAAATATTACTCCACTACTAAGCGAGAGGGATTAGCGATGGTATACGCACTTCAGAAGTTCCATCACTATCTGCTCGGAGGACATTTTAATATGTACACGGATCACTCTGCGCTCAAGTACCTAGTGAATAAGCCTATGTTGGGGAGGCACATTTGTTGATGGTTACTCTTGTTTCAAGAATATGATTTTGAGGTTGTTGTAAAGCCGGGACATCTGAATGCAGGTCTGGATCATCTGTCTCGAATTGAGACCGGTGAAGAACCAACAAATCTAGAAGAAGGACTTTTGGACGCTCAATTATATGCTACGCATATTGCAGATGGCCACTTTGAAGATATAATCCACTTTTTAACTACAAACACTGCACCACAGGGGTATTCTGTCCAAAAAAAGAAGGAGTTGGTGATACATGCAGCAGATTTTACCATAATTGTATGCCACCTCTACAAGATGGGTAATGATGAAATATTACATAGATACTTACCAGAATTTGAGCGTAGACAGATCCTGGCTGAAGCACATGGAGGGGTTGCTGGTGGACATTACGTGAGCTACGCTAGAGCCCAGAAGATTCTTCATGCGGGACTATGGTGGCCCACTCTACATCAAGATTCGAAGGCATACTATCAGGCCCGCAATGTGTGTCAATGGATGGGCAAGCCGTCGAGAAGGGACGAAATGCCACTTTAGCCATAGATGACACTACAGCCATTTGAGAAATGGGCAATTGACTTTTTCGGGGCTATCTAACCACGAGGAAAGACGAGCGCACACCATATCATCACTGCAACTGAATACTTGACTCGATGGGCCGAGGCATAGCCAGTTAAATATTGCACAGTATTGACAACGGTGAAATTCTTGTTCGAAAACATATTGATTAGGTTCGGCTGACCCAAAGTTCTCATGAGCGATAGGGGAACACATTTTTTGAATGAAACGATCAGCACACTCACTGAGGATTTCTAAATCTATCACCAATAGAGCATGCCCCACAAACCACAAGGGAATGGTACCGTGGAGGCATTTAACAATATTCTGGAGACTACACTGACAAAGGTCTGCAATAAATGACGAAATGACTGGGATTTACGCATTCCTACCGTGCTATGGGCATACAAAACTACATGCAAGAAGCTGATAGGCTAGACATCGTTTTGATTAGTTTATGGCAAGGAGGTTGTTATGCCTATGGAATATATTGTTCCTAGTTTGCGGATCGCAGTGATCACAGGTATGGCAGACCATGGGGCCCTAGAAGAGCGGCTCGCACAGGTAGAAGAATTGGGGAAGGAATGATTTTTGGTTGGCTTCCATCAACAAGTATGAAGCAGTGCGAGAAAGCATGGCATGATCACTATATCAAGGTGCGCGCCTTCAAGGAGAATGATTTAGTTTTACTGTATTCCAATAAGTTTTAAAAACTCCCAAGTAAACTCTACATCCACTGGTTGGGACCCTATGTCATCAAAGAAGTTACTGATGGAGGTGCAGTTCAGCTGGATAAACTTAATGGAGACCCATTTCTAGGAAGAGTGAAAGGCAGTCACCTAAAGCTCTACACGGGTGGGCTGATCACCTAACTAGCCAAGGAGAAGATAGTCTCACCACTCCAACCAGTTGAAAGAGAGCAGGGGACGATAAAGCAGTCTAGGGGACAAATGTGCGAGTACCATGGTGCGCGAGCATTTGACCAAACACAAGGGCCATGGTGGCATGAGGAGGCTCACGCGGATGCACCGATCGCAATGATGACTATCAATATCACTATTCATGACAAGATGTGGGCAACAGGGAAAAATAGAGCAGGTAGCGGGACATTAAGAGATACAGTATGAACCAGATATGGAACAAATGGCCATAGATTCCACACGGGAAGGTTACACGAGCGAGAATGAGTAGCAATCACTGCATTTGAATTTCACATGGCTTATAAATTACCAAGGGGAGTCCACTCGGTGCCCAACTGTTCAAAAACATGGATGGATCTATTCATTTTCTATGCACAAGATATGCTTCCGATGGTAGTAATCTAGTCAATAAAGAGGCTGGACTGTCTCAGGAGTATGTGGGTGACCGATGCGGGCATCCCACGAGCTATAGCATCACCAGTAGGAGATGTACCAGAAAGGAGGGAACATGAAAATCGGAATTGGTCCAGAGGTCGTTGCCTCACCCAAGGCAGGTTGGCGCACTACAACAAAATAATGAAAGGATGAACATACGGTGACCATGGGTAGATATGCAGTTACTAAGTTGCTCCTAATGTCCTTCGAATATTGGGATCTTCTGAACAACAGCCAGGGTCTTGCATAAGTTATAGCAGACGGCGTGAAGGGCCGGTACAAAGGTCATAAGAAGATAGGTGGTACCAGGAGGCAGCTTCCCTGATAACGCTAGACTCTTCAGAGGGGGTGTTTAGTGTTAACTGAGCAGAGTAGAATGAGCATCATCGGTTGTGAGATATGGTAGAAACATTGAAGCAGGAGACGAATGAAGTGTTACAGGAGACAAGGAAGGAGTACTAGGATGACGATTGTCACTCACAGGGAGGCAAACTATGAAACCAAGGTAGAGTGTCTAGTTGCGTTGACGAGTGACTTAGGATGAGTCGCAATGATTGTGTTGGGGGACTGTTGGGCCGCGTAATGGTTAAGGGGAGCAAAGACGGACATTTTGGGGAAACAATTAGGGTAGAGACTCCACTGAACGTGTGGAGTGAAAATTGTAATAGGTTGAGTCAAAGGTAGTCTACCTGAAAATAATAAAAATTAATGTAAATAGAGTTGCCTCTCATAGGGATTGCGGACCAGGAGAGGATATAAATAAAGCGTGGCTCTATGAGGGGAAGGTAGTTCATTTTGACATGAAATGTAATGGGTTCTTAAAAGAAGATAGTCTGAAAGAGTCTTAAGTCCAAGTCGATGGTTAGGTAGGAAGTAGAGGCCCTATAGCTGGGTGTGAAGAGGCTTAGAAAGTCTATAGCTATGTGCACGAACCCCTACAACTGAGTGCGCAGGGTGGATCTGGATGTACTGGAGAAGATTGTTAATAAAGAAAAGTTTTCTTCTGTAATTATGTATTATTGCGCATATGTATTTATGGTTTATCTTTCTATATTGGGTTAATTTGAATGTGATGAATATAAGTGAAGCTGGGTTCATTTTGTGCACAAATAAATTATGTTGATTAAATGTTTGCTTAAAGACCTTTTTGAATAATTCTAACTACTTCCTTCAAATAGAATAGTGCATGAATAAGAAAATTACATTCTCCCTAGATCAGCATGAAGGTCAAGCAGTGCGGTGTTTTAGAACAGTGCGCGAGCCCTCTAGTACACATCTAGACATCCCTATGTTGCAAAAACCTAGTTCCAGCACCCTCCCCTACTACCTCAGGTGAGACCTTAGTCCGCGCTCCACGGGCTGTTGTCAAAAGGGCCAGTAGCTGCGGGATTTTTTTGGCTACATAACTCTTCCAAACCTATATCAGGACCAAACAAGCCAACACCTCTAAGGATCTCAGTGTCTCCTTGGTCACTTGAGACTTGCTCCTCTTCTAGATGCAGTGAAGTTGGTAGGTTGACCTCTTGGTGATGAGGCATGAGGTCGATGTCTTGCTCTAACTCTTGTTTCTCCATATCTGTATCCATTTATTCAAGTGCTTGCTCTATCTCTTAAGCGAAGTGCTGCTCCTACGATGGTTCACCCTGTCTGCTTGGTGCCAACTGTACTAATGAGTCCACTAGATGTATGAGTGATGTTTCATCTTTCTATAAATGTTTCACCCCTTACTGTACCTATTCCTACTACACTTCCCTCTCCTGTCTGCGCAGCTGTCATTCCTTCTGGAGTTGCACCTTCAACTGATGCAACTCCTTATTTTCTTCCATCCTTTATTTCTCTCTCTGCCTTTGCACAATTCACATGTCGCGTTGTTGCCTCTTTGCTTGTATAGCCATAACTTCTTTCCCCACAAGTGGATCTGCTCAGAACTTTCAACTTTTCTCTTCCTCCATGTGGTCGACAATATTCCTCTTTCCATTGTCACACGTTGGTATGTTTACCTCTGCTACTACTTCTACTTCTGGTGCTCTCCAAGATGCTGCTTCACGTTGCTTCACCAACCATTCCACAACGAAGCCAACCAGTTCATTGGGTCTAGAGAAATTGTAGAAATATCTCCATGGGTCCTCCTCCACATAATGAAATGCCCCATGGATCCAGCTAAACTATACTCTTGCACATTAATCTTTCACAAGGAAATGTGGGTCATACGGATGTAACTCTAGAGGTTGAATGGATACTTCTTCATCTTCTCTGCTTTGACATCCACATGCTTGAAACTCTGTATCTCGTATAACCTGATACACAGCAGAAGAGAGGGCCAAGGCACCTTCTTCTTCCAGTGTAGCCTAGCTGTCAACCCTGTCAAGATGTGATACACTATTTCTTGCATGACGAGTACATCCAAGGAAAACTTTAGTAGAACATCCAGAGATTCCTCAACGCTGAAGGTGTTGGACAGTGAGGAATACCAATCAACTATGTTGATCAATGCCTCCATTATTAGTGTCTACATGCATGGTGGATCCTCTTCGAATATCATCTTGTAAACTGGGGTGACAAAATGATCAAACAGTCGTGTGATAACTCCTTTGAAGCTACATTTAGAAAACATCTTACAAAAATTGTTCACAACATTCTCCGTCGGTGTCCATGCCCACTTCAAGCTCGGGAACTCTTTTCAGGCATAGATTTCTTCCAAGATGTAGGCAGATATGTAGATATCTGCTTGCATAGCTTTGGGTGTTGTCCAACCCTTGTTACCTATTCCTTCAGCTGATAAGCCAACATGCCAGACTAGTTACATGCTTTTCCTTCTCTGGCTAGTTGTTCCAACGCGATCACCCAGCTCTGTGGGAAGGATTCTATGCTTTCTTGGCCATACAGTCGACATGCAAGGATGACCAAATATCGATACGCCTTCTGCAGTGTCTTTTTCTGGTAGACTTGGTTGGGTGTCATCCTAAATCTAGCTGGATCCTCCACCTAGTTCTTGAAGATTTCTCTAGAGTTGGCATTATTGTTGTGTATGCTGAAGGGAGTCTCCATGATGATCATGGGCTCCGACATATGATACATCTCATCAAAATCCTGTGTCCTGAAGGTTGGAATCTTCATCTCACTAACACTGCTAAAAGTCATCGTCTCAGGATCAGTGTGCGATACGATCTAGTGTATCATATCCACACATGGGAACGTGGAGTATCTGAATGCAATCTGGTATAAGACAGACATGTGAATCTTCACATATACCTAGCGGTCTCCGAGGTCTTCCCCAAGTGTGCTTGCAAACACATCATTGACCTCTTTCCATTTCAGCTTGATGTCCTTGTCTACAATCAACTTGGTGTCTTCATAAATCAACAAACTTGTAGACACTCACTCAATTGCTTCTCTAGTTGTACTTCCACCAGTGTCCTTTAATCCCAATCTCTTGGATACCATTGACCCTGTACTACTAAGAGGCGGATGAAGAACTACAAGATCTAGAGACAAAGTGACATGCATGGTAAGAAATATGTCAGCGAAAACCAAAGCAAACTTGAGGAATGACATAACACATACTTGGAGATTGACTGGAAAGGATTATGCAATTTCGTTTGGGAGGCATGAATGGCTACTGGAATTTTGAAATGCACAATCCAAGCTAATTGTTGACTACAAGAATTGCACAATGCCCAATTTTAGCTGGAAATGGTTATAGGCTCAGTGACTACATTGCACAATTTCTGAGCCAGCAATCACTGTCCCTCAGAAGTGCACAATGCAAGACTGGAGGATAGTCACTGGGAAGAAATGTGCATTTCATGAGAGGAATACAAAGCCTTCCTTCTCCGAATTGCATAATGTTTCCTTGGTGAGGCAGAGTCCAGGCTAAGGGTGCCTAGACCTACTAACGAGAAACTGAAAGAAAATGTGATTGTGAATACATGGCTATACTAAGTGTAAGTATGAGTGATTGATCATGCATGCAAACAGTGAATGAAAGATTCAGAAACTAGAACAACATGCATGTGGGTGAAGTGATTCGCCAAATCGGCAACCATTCATGCAAATCAGTTTCATGCATGCGAGAGCAGTGAGATGCTAACGAAAACTAAAATGATGCTAGTACAATCTAGTATACATGTAAATGACAACAAGCATTCAAAGAAATCAAGAAAAAAACACTCACACAAGTGAAAACACAAAAAGTGACAAAAATGCTACAAAAGACAAGTTAAGACCACTTACCCATGAATGGCTAAGTTGGATATTTTGAAGAGTCCTGGATGTGATGTTGGATGTCATAGCTCCAAGTTTGATGTGAAAAAATGAGCTTTGAAGCATCGAATAAATAAATTTGAAGCTCATGACGTGCATGCCACAAATCTAGGAAAAAGTGACACTTGGAGGAAAGATTCTAAAACGATCTTTGCATGTAACTTGCAACTACTAAAAGTAGCTCCCTAAAATCTAGGGATGCTTTTTGAATTTTCTTTTTCTATTCCGAGAAAAATTAGCCCATGCATGCAAGTCAAGTTTTCTTGGTCCCAAGTGGAACTGGTCAACCCCACTGCACATGCAAGAGCCTACTCAACTGCTGAGAAAAAATGTGCATTTCTGGGAGGGAAATGGGTTGGCTGCCGAGGAGATTTGTACAATTTCTAGGCAAAGATGTTGACTATTGCCTAGGATTGCGCAATTCTTCGGCTGAGCAGCCATGCTAGGAGGAATTGTACAATTTTCTCAGTGAGGCTTGACTAGCAGATTTGTGCAATTTTGGAGCCTACTGGGCTGCCAGATAGAATTGCACAATTTCTGGAGGGAAGGTTGGTTTCCCTCTAGAATTGTGCATTTTATTATGGGAGTTTCTCAGCCTACAGTTAGACCAAGTACAAAAGAACAACTTTTGAGGGGAATGCAACAAGATCTAATGGAAAGACAGTCATTCTGCAAGAAAATCACTGAAGCTTGTGTACTTGACAAGGCAAGACATGGTGTTGTGAATGGTTGGTAGGGACGCTCCAAAACGAAGCTAAGGCAAAATTTTGGAGGGTGTTTGTACCCTATAGAAAAGTTCTTAGGCATGATATATGAGTTGACCAGTATTTTGGTAGTAGCGATTGTTAACAAATCCTTTGGTCTTTGGCATGAACAAGTCGACAACTGTTTTTGGAATAAGACATGACGCATTACACTTGCATGGATAGATAAGTCGGTAGCTTTAGTTTAGCAACATGTGAATTTTGGAAGTTAAACCAAACATAACAAAAGTTGGCATCTCGATTTGGCACTAAAATGAACCCTTGGAGTTCTGGTAGCATAACAATAGTTAAGAGGCATATTTGGCAATGATGGTAAAAATGGAGGTGCACTAAATTTAGAAAAACATCACTAAAACCTTTAACTCAATAGAATTGAGAAAAAAAAATAGTTTAACTTAGAAATTCTTGAAGTAATAGGTGAAAATAAAAATAATACTTAAGGAATAGGTTCAAAGGACAATTTGTGAATAGAACAAAGGAAAAAAATAAGAAAACCATGCAACAGATCAATGAACAATTTAACCAAATATTGAAGCCAAAAATATGAGTCCAAAATTTTTCAAAAGAAGAATTTGAGAAGCAGAGCAATGGGGTAACGTAGAGCTTGCAAATGATAGTTGTTGGTGCAACAGGATCAATAATGGTGGTATGCATCAAAGGTCAAAAACAAAAACCAATTTTGGTATCTGAAGGAGGTGTGAAAAATATTGTGAAAGAGCAACAAAGGGTTGTTGCTTTTGTGTGAGAGCTGATTGTATACATCAAAGGTGTATCAAAAACCAATCTTGGTATCTGAAAGGTGATTTGTTCAGCAATGAAAGAATTCTTAAAGTAGTTGTGTGTGCATCAATAATCAAAGATTGTGGAAGGTGTTTGTGTGGTGGTTTTTGTGAGAATTTGCAATGAGACAATTTTACTTGCTTATGAGGTAAGAGGTCTACTGGTTCTAGTTTGAAAATGGATGAAAAATTAATCAATAGGGCTAACAAGTGGTACCTTGCAGACCAGGGGTTGGATCTCCTTCTAGTAGGTACTTGTAAAAGTTTGAGGGAAAGAGTCCCTTTCAGCAGAGACTGATAAACGAGTAGGGGAGAGAGTCTCTTCTAGTGAGTACTTGTAAATGTGCAAGGATAGAAGCTAATAAACAAGCAAGGATATAATTTATTTTTAGTAGTAGTTGATAAACGTAGAAGTGGTAGGTTGTGGGGCATTGATGTAATTAAGTTGAAGCTTGTAATAAAGGGAAGATTGATGTATTTTGTTTATGTTTCTCATGTGCTTATGATATTATTTTTCTTATGATTGAATTGTGTTTCTAATCCATGAACTATTGCTAAAGTGGTTGAAAGTATTATTTATGAAGAATTGTATAATTTGGCCACACTATTGACTCATCCCCCCACTTAGTAGTGTCCTGATTTCCATTGTTTCTAACTCTCTCTCTTTTTTCGCCGCTTTATCCCTCCCTCTCTTTTCCTCCTTATCCTCAGCCACACCTTAAACATCTATCATGCATTAAAGTCCCTAACTGCAAGAATGTGCACACATTCCTACTTCCATAAACATCCATGTGTTTTAGTACTACGAATGTGCACATGTTTTTAGTGCTAGGAACACACAGTCATTTTTTGTGCTAGAAACGTGCAGACATTTTTTGTGTTAGGAACATCCATATGGTTTTTTAAATCTATTTTTTTCCTAGTAAGAAGGTTATATGCATGATGGCTTAGTTGCATCATATATAGGTTTAATATCCCTAATGTGGTGGTCGGGGCTTTAAATACATGAAATCATAAAATTTTGAGAAAATGTATATATATCTCTATCTTTAACATTATTTTTCTATAATTTAGACAAATTCATTGTCCATTAAACTACATACACATACACAGTTGACTTTTCATATTATAT
>APFE031551695.1:0-30492 GCA_000404065.3 Pinus taeda | reverse complement strand
TTATTAATTAAATTTACCGAGTATATTATATTAATGTTCTTGAAAATTATTATATTGAATCATAAAATTATAATATAATAATCATTCAATATAGTGATCTTTCAACTAAAACATTGGTTGAATGGTGGTTCAGTATAATAATTGTTCAAGAAAAACAATGGGCCATTAATGATTCAATATAATCATTTCCAAAAAATACATTTGAATGAATCATTTCCATGTAAAAATTGTACAGATAATGGGAAAACTAGCAGGGATGATAAATAATCCAGAAGGAGTTTAAAGAACTCAAAGAAAACATTTCCATGATAACTGTACTGCAGAATAGGAGCAAAAATAGTAAGTGATTATGAAAACGAATCATGCCATGTATTACTGCTAACATAAACCAATGGAATACATATATTATCTAGTCCTGTAAGAGAAAAGTAGAACAAACACTCAGGCATGGACCAAGATAAATACATCCGCCAAAAGGTCGACAATCCTTAAACATTAACTTAAAATCCTCTGTTCATAATTAGAGTACATGATGGACAAGTCCTGAGTAAAAACTAGCTTGATCCACAACTTATTATAAAAACCCTAGCCTTCAAAATCCTTGAACAGACTTGAGAATTGAACTACATTCCTACTTGTACTAGGAGAAAGACCCAACCGGGCATCAAAGAACTATGAGCACATGTTACGATAAAGCCATATCAAACCAAGGCAGAAGCCAGAGTTGGCTCTTTCGGAAAGGAACTAAAGCTATAACTCCAAATTGGAGCCGAGGAACTATACCTTCTTGGCTAAAACAAGAAAGGTACCAGGCAGGAAGCCATGAACTTACCCGGAACCCATTGAACTCCTATGATAGGCAAGAAAGCTGCCTCACCTTCAAAATAATGGTGAATGGCATATCCATCTCTAAACCTGCAAAAAAAAGGGGAAACATATCAAAAAAAACCTAAATCTAGTCTAGAGAAAATAAATTTTACATAGCCGTATAGCCAAGGATACAATCATACCTGTAACATGAATGTGTAAAAAACGGACATGAAACCTTCGGCCATTTCTAAGACAAGCCAAATGCACTATGCTCAAACCCTTCAGGCCAAGTAACCTACAAGCAGAGAGGCAAAGCATGTAACCAAGGGAGAAGGGTGCAAATGAAACGTGCAACTCAACATGTTGGATGGAAGAACCCCCTAGACAGATTATCGTCGTTAGATTGGAGACTCATATCATCCATCGTTGTTGTGATGAATGATCCCAAGGTGTCCTGACATGGCTACCATGCCATACAAACAACAGAGCAATTCCAGAATGACTGGTGGGAATTAAGTTTAGAGTGCGAGCTGAGTCATCCAGGTATGGTATGACTATCTATTAAATGAAACGGACAAAGGACTAACAGTATCACAGTTATCGACAGCCTTGTGGTACAGTAGGAAATCAATGCTCTGCACTTTGTATCAAATCCATAGGTACTAAACCTAGATAATGGATAGGTCATAATAATACTATGGATTAATGTAAGTTTTTTGTAGTAACGCTATAGTTGATAACGTCGGTGATATATATTTTAGAAAATCAAATTTTTTGTTTGTTTTTATATTATGGTATTTTCATTTTATAATAGAATGGAGATAGGACATGTGGTATCCAAGCAAGTTACACAAATTTTGACCTCTGGCAAATGGATCATGCATTAGTTACTATTTTCCTTGAAATTCTAACTATTGTTGATCTATTAATTTGTTAAGAATAGAGAAACATGACAATAACGGTCATAAGAAGAATAGTTAGAGCACACATAGGAATATGGCTGGTTTAAGGCTTGGAGCATTCCCTAAAAATAACCCTGAAATATGGGTATAGTTAGGGGAAGAGGCTCGCAGCACAAATCTTGCAATACTGGAAATAGTTCAAGAATTAAAAAGAGAGATGGCCCGCTTAAGGGAGCACAATGCAAGGCTAACCTTGGAACATGAAAAAATTATGAAGAGCCTATCCAATAAGCAGAATCAACGCCCACCGAATCCCAGCCCTGAGTAGCAACGAGTGTCAGAAGAACAAGGCTACCACACTGAATAGGAAGAGTCAGAAGGAAGGGAAGAAAATCGAGAAGAAAAGTCAGATAATGCCTCTGAGCACCAGAGATCGAAAAGGCAGTGGATAGAATTACAAGGGGAGTTCCGAAAAACAAAACTTCCACACTTCGATGGAGAATTGCAAGAAGCAGCCAAAGCTTGGCTTATTAACATGAATAAATATTTTGAATTATATGAGTACAATCACAATCTAAAGGCCCAATTAGCTATCTTTCAACTGCAAGGGAAAGCCACCTTGTGATGCGAGGAGGTCAAGATTGTACGAGGGATGAGTGAACAAAGTATTACTTGGGAGAAGTTCCAAAAATACTTCAAGGAAAGATATTTGACGGAATGATTTTATGATGAGAAAGTGAGGGAGTTTCATGACTTACAACTTGGACAACAAACCATGGATGAGTTTATCTCCCAATTTACCTCCTTGGTTTGATATGTACCATACATCCGTGAAGAACATGATAAAGTATAGTGTTTCATCAATAGTTTACCCGTGGTAATAAGGGAGAAAATTGGGTTCGATAACCTGAAAGTGATGGACGAGGTTATACAAAAGGCTAGGATATGGTACCAGCAAAATAAATAGAAGGTTAAAGTTTTGCGCAGAAAATGGATGGAAAAGAAAGGTAATAAGACTGCATTTGGAAATAAAGGAAATCGAGGCAATGCTAGTAAGGGATTTTCCAAAGGGCCAAATAATAGAAATCTACCAAAGAACTGGCTCATAATTAAGCCACGAATTGAATCGAGGATCAGTGAGAAAATTGGCAGACTTGAAAACCAAGGAACAGTGAGACCACCAGTACAATGTTGGGGATGCGGGGGGGCACACTACATCAAAAATTGTCTTCATCGTAAAGGAATATAATAGGTCTCGCAAATCCACAAGGCATCAACAGTAGGAGATGTAACCAGGAGCATTCCGAAAATTAATGCTACTCTCGAAGACTGTCAGGTAGAGTACCAGCCAACTATGGTGGAGTCTGAAGGTAAGATTTTTAATCATACCATATCTTTTTTAATTGATCCTAGAGCTACATTAAGTTATGTTGGTCCTAAGATTGCGGAACAATGTAAATTACAATCTGTCAAGTTTCAAAACCCCTGGCTAGTACAGCTGGCAATAGGGGCAAAGAGACGAGTATTGGCCAAGGTTAATAACTACCCTTTGGAAGTAGCAGGTCAACCTTTAATGGTAGATCTAAACATACTTCCCCTTGGATCATATGACGTATTGATAGGCATGGATTGACTGGAAAAATGTTAGTCCATTATAAACTGCAAAACAAAAACTATTTACTACAAGAATGAGCTGGGAGAAGGACGTGAGATGCAAGGCATCTCAAGGCCCATATAGATTCAACCAATAACCGCCTCTCAGCTGGCTAAGTGCATTAGAAAAGAGTGTCAGATTTATGCTATTCAAGTTTGTTACGCCAACTCAAAAGAAAAGATAACCACCTTGGAGAATATACCGATTGTTTAGGAATTTGCTGATGTATTTCCGGAGGCGATACCCTAACTGCCACCCAAAAGTGACATAGATTTTACTATTGAATTGATACTAGGGGCAGCTCTAGTGTCTGAATCCCCCTATCATATGAACACACCATAATTCGTAGAACTGAAAATGCAATTACAGGAGTTGTTGGACAAAAACTACATCTGCCCTAATGTGTCACCTTGGGGAGCCCCCGTGCTGTTCGTCAAAAAGAAGGATGGAACCCTTCGTATGTGTATGGACTATCGTCAATTGAATAAATTGACAATTAAGAATAAATACCCATTACCCTGTATTTATGAACTTTTTTATCAGGTAAAAGGGGCAACGATATTCTCAAAAATTGATTTACGATCAAGTTACACCAAATCAGGATTAAAGAGGAAGACATAGCCAAAACTGATTTTAGAACATGATATGGACACTATGAGTTTGTGGTGTTACCCTTTGGGTTAACCAACACCCCCACAACCTTTATGTGCTTGGTGAACAACATATTTCATCAGTATTTAGACAAGTTTTTGTTAATTTGTATTGATGATATACTGATATATTCCCAGAATAGGGAGGAACACAAGGAGCACCTTAGATTGGTATTTCAAACTCTCTGAGAGCACCAATTATACGCCAAATACGGCAAGTGCGACTTCTTTAAGGAACAAATACAATACTTGGGACACATAATCACTAAAGATGGGATCATTGTGGATCCCAAAAAGATAAAGACCATAATGAAATGGCCCGTGCCAAAGGACGTGTCAGACATAAAATCCTTTATGGGATTAGTGGGTTACTACAAGCAGTTTGTGGAAGGATTTTCGAGAGTGGCTTACCCTATCACTTTTGTAGAAAAAAAGGAAAAACCTTTAAATGGACTCCAAAATGCCAAAGAAGTTTTGAGCAGCTCAATCGTCTTCTCACCACAACACCTATATTAAGTATAATAGATCTGGGTAAGGATTATGTGGTGTGTACTGATGCGAGTAAGGAAGGGGTACGAGGGGTACTGATGTAAGAAGGAAAGGTAATTGCCTATGAATCCAAAAAGTTAAAGGAACATGAGCAGAAATATTTTGCTTATGATCTGGAGTTGACAATTGTTATTCACACCTTAAAGATGTGGCGCCACTACCTGATGGAAAAAAAGTTTCTGTTAATGACGGACCATCACAGTTTGACTATTTATTTCAGTCAGCCTACCTTAAATTCTAGGCAGGCACGATAGGTGGATTTCTTGAGTGGTTTTGATTTTGAATTAAGCATCTGAAAGGAAAAGAAAACCGAGTAGCGGACACTTTAAGTCGGAAGGTTCAATGTCTTTATGAAATTTCTAGTAGCGAGGGGCATACTAATTTCGATGAGATGATTAAAAAGGCAATAAAACAAGATTCAAAATATCAACAAATAGGATAGCCAGCTCACAATCTAACCAACAAAGAAAATCAGCAATGTTACACTATGGATGCTGTTGGCATGTTGAATTATAAAAAAGGGTTGTATGTGCCCAACCAAGAGGACATTAAATGCCTGATTTTATATGAATTTCATAGAAGTCCTTATGTTGGACACTCGGGGTATCAAAAGTTGATTACTGCACTCCGGAAGGAATATTATTGGCCAGGCATGAAAAAAGATGTAGCGGAGTATTTGGCACGTTGTCTAGAATGCCAACAAATTAAGGTAGAACACCAGTACCCTGCTGGGATGTTACATCCACTACGAGTCCCAGAGTGGAAATGGGAAACCATTTCTATGGATTTCATAAGAGGTTTACCCAAATCAAAAAGAAATAATGATTCCATCATGGTGGTGGTTGGAAAAATTAAGTAAATCAACCCATTTTATACCGGTACAATCCACTTACAAAGCTGTACAAATTTCCCATATTTTTATGCAAAAAATTTTCACACTGCATGGGTTGCCAAAAACTATAATTTCAGATTTTGATGTGAAATTCACCTCAGTCTTCTGGAAAACTCTTTTTGAGGGGTTGGGAAATCAGTTAAACTTTAGTACTACTTATCATCCACAAACAAACGGACAAACCGAACATGTAAATCAACTGGTAGAGGACATGCTAAGGGCATACATAATGCAACAACCATCTAAGTGGGAGGACTATCTACATTTGGTTAAGTTTACGTATAAAAACGGATATCATACTTCCCTGCAGATGAGCACGTTTGAAGTTTTGTATGGACAAAAATGACGCACAGCCTCCAGTTGGGGGGGACTAGAGGACAAGTTGATGTTGGAGCCTGAAATGTTAAAAGATATGAAGGAGCTGGTTAAAAAGGTACGATCAAATTTGAAGGTAGCTCAAGATAGGAAAAAGACTTTTGTCGATAGGAAGAGAATTTTTAAAGAATATTAGGTAGGGGATCATGTGTATGTGAGGATTCAAGCAAAAGAAAGTACATTACAATGGAGTGGGTGCACCAAGCTAGCACCTCGGTTTTGTGGACCATTCCAAATTTTGGCAAGGGTTGGGCCAGTAGCATACCAGCTCACCCTACCAAGCCATATTCGGGTCCATAATGTCTTCCATGTATCAGTATTGAAAAAATACGTTTATTATCCTAAGCACATAGTTAGTTGGCAAGATGTTCAGGTAAAAAAAAACCTCTTAAATTGGTCAGTTAAATTACGATGTTAAAGGCAAACTGAATTTAATTCTATGATTACAGGTTGAACCGGAAGGAGAATTATTGTTCGAGCCACAGAGTATTCTTGAACAGAGAGAAGTAATGCTGCAAAAACGAGCCATCATCCAGGTTAAAGTGCAATAGCAGCACTTTGGGCCCGATGAGGCCACCTTCAAGGATGAACAACTCATGAGAGAAGCTTATCCAAAGCTGTTTGAGACTGGGAAACATCGGGATGATGTTTGATTTCACAGGGGAAGATGTAATGTCCCAAGAAAAGTTGTAAATATTTTATTTACCATTGTAAGAAAAACTGGATAATATTGTTATTGTTATTTTTTTGTTTGGTTAATAATATTGTTAATTTCTAAAGTTAGAGAATGACTGAGTAATAACATATTGTAACTTCTCATAAAGAAGTTGGAAAAAATTAGTTCTTAGTAAAAAAGAAAGGGAAAAACCCTAACTGTCTCCCCTAACTGAAGAACACTCCAAGAAAAGGGGTGGGGGAGAGGAAAACAACCGTGTTGTAGAGACAAACGGAAAAAAAAAGAAAAGAAAAATACTGCTAAGTTTGGTGATGACCAGATAGCATTAACACTATGTGCGAGAGTCTTGCTGAAGACCGTAGTCTTGCAAGTAGGCTTGGGGGGAGATTTGGTCTTGAAGATGAATCTCATGGACAGGAGGATGACAAGATGAAGTTGTAAAGGTGACTGAGATCGTTGGGTTCTACTCTACAAGAACATAGGTAAGAAGTACCTTTCAACAATTATTCTGTAAGGAAAGTTATGTGTTTGATTAATCGTGAGTGTTACACCAAGAGTCTTTTCTTCAATTTATGGATTATCTGTAATCTCATTGTCAGTAGAATTATAAGAGTTTTGTAATTTTTATTCTATCAAAGAATTTATTGTTAGTAGAATTATAAAGGTATATAAATTTAGAATTTATTTGAGATTTTGTTGTTAGTAGAACTATAGGGATTTATAATTCCAAATTTATCAGTAATGTGTAGTTAGCAGAGAAAAACAAGGGTTTTTTATTATGAATGGGATGGAAGTTATTTCCACTGAGAAATCCTTACTCGGGTAGTACTTTATAATTTGACTGGATGGCACAACATATTTAATACTATGAGATAAGCAGTGAGAGTGACATATTGACCAGAACCAGTGGGTTTTGTCTATTCGATACCAAATGAGACCAAGTGACTGCGCAAACTGACACACATAGATGACATTGATTATAGTTAGTGACGAGGCCTTCAAGAGGGGCCCTATGCAAAATACACTTACGAACCCAATAATAAGAGCATGTACAAACTTAGTTTAAACGTAATCTGAGTAGAAAAGAACATGTAGAAATTAGGAACTTAGATAATTCGAACCTGTGTGATCTAAGAATAAAAAGGAAGAAGAAATTTTGTGGAAATACAGTAGTATGCAAGTATAGTAAGGTGGATGGAAAGTTGTTGTTAGCAAGCTCAAAACTCAGGCTAACCCTACCTCTGAAATTCGAGACCCTAAACAATAATGATAAATCGGTGTTCTCGCTCGTGCTCGACTCTTGTAATTACAAGAGAGTTGACCATGGTGGAGGAATTTCTATTTGCGCAAGAGAATAATGAAAAAACAAACAAAATATTAGGACATCGAACCGATGCAACCATTCTATTTAAGCATACATTTAATGAAAAAATACATTTGAATGAATCATTTCCATGTAAAAATTGTACAGATAATGGGAAAACTAGCAGGAATGATAAATAATCCAGAAGGAGTTTAAAGAACTCAAAGTAAACATTTCCATGATAATTGTACTGTAGAACAGGAGCAAAAATAGCAAGTGAATATGAAAACAAATGGTGCCATGTATTATTGCTAACATAAACCCATGGAATACATATATTATCTAGTCCTATAAGAGCAAAGTAGAATGAACACTCAAGTATGGACCAAGATAAATGCATCTGCCAAAAGGTCGGCAATCCTTAAACATCAACTTAAAATCCTGTGTTCATAATTAGAGTACATGATGGACAAGTCCTAGGTAAAAACCGGTTTGATCCACAGCTTATTATAAAAACCCTAGCCTTCAAAATCCTTGAACATACTTGAGAATTAAACTACATTCCCAGTTGTACTAGGAGAAAGACCCCACCAGACATCAAAGAACTATGACCACCTATCACAGTAAAGCCATATTAAACCAGGGCAGAAGCCAAAGATGGCTCTTCTGGAAAGGAACTAAAGCTAGAACTCCAAACTGGAGCCGAGGAACTATACCCTCTTGGCTAAAGCAAGAAAGGTACCAGGCAAGAAGCCAAGAACTTACCCGGAACCCATTGAACTCCCATGATAGGCAAGAGAGCTACCTCACCTTCGAAACAGTGGTGAATTGTGTATCCATCTCCTCTGAACCTGCAAAAAAAAGGGGAAACATATCAGAAGCAGCCTAAATCTAGTCTAGAGAAAACAAATTTTACATAGTTGTATAGCCAAGGTTACAATCATACCTGTCACATGAATGTGTAAACGACGGACATGAAACCTTCAGCCGCTTCTAAGACAAGCCAATCGCACTATGCTCAAACCCTTCAGGCCAAGAAACCCGCAAGTAGAGAGACATAGCATGGCGCCAAGGGAGAAGGGTGCAAATGAAAGGCACAACCCAACATGTTGGATGGAAAAACCTCCCGGATAGATTACCGCCACTATATTGAATACTCATATCATCCATCGTTGATGTGATGAATTATCCCGAGGTGTCCTGACATGGCTACCATGCCATCCAAATGGCATAGTAGAGTATTAAATTCTAGAATGACTGGTGGCAATTAAGTTCAAAGTGCGAGTTGAGTCATCTAGGTATGGTATGACTATCTATTAAATGAAACGGTATGGTATTGATCTGGAAAAACTTTCGAGTAGTGTGTGTAAGGTAAGATCAAAGTTCAAGAGAGTTCGAAAAAAAGAGCCCAAAGCAAAATCAATGTTGAATTGGGAGAACTTCCACAGCAATTAGTAAAAGCAAAAGAAGCATCAATGGTTGGAGGTATGTTTTCTTGGGCATCAAGTTTTTTACGATTCTTTTAAGTATTTATTCCGCATTAAAGAATCGTTATTTGTGCTATCAAGATTCGCTTAATATCATATTTTCCAAGTTTGATTTGGAATTTGGATTTTTGTGATATATATTCTTTAAAATTTAATACTAGAAAAATTTGGGCGAGTGTGTATTTTTTGCATTTTTAAGGCAGTGATATTGAAAAAACATTTCATTTTGGAATGTGATGTTTTCATAGACATTAGAGAGAGTTACAACATTATGTTAACAATGGTTCTTTGGCGTTGTCTTTTCAATGAGGGGATTGTTAGAAGGTTGGGTTAGCTCATCATTAATTGGAATAATAAGAAGATTGAATTGCAAAAGGAAAAAAGCAGGGAAGCTAGTGGTACCATAGACTATATCTAATCTCGTAGATGTTACAATTTCATTAATTATTCATTCATACATCTGAACATTTGAAAAATTGAAATGAAAAAGAAAAATCATGAATTTTCCAACCTCCATTCTTTTTTAAGATGTTATAAACACAGCTGGTCTATTATAGTCCAAAAATAATGAAGAATATAATATATGAAAATTATTAATATTATTAAACAAATAAAATATGAAAATAAAATTTAGTAATATCAATAACAAAATTTCAAACTTGAATCCATTGCAAAAAATAAGATTGTGAATATCCAAAATATACTTTAACTAATTTCTATATATTGAGATATTATGTTTCAAGTATTAAATAAATGCATATAAATTTGAATAATATTTAGCAGCTAAAGCAAATCTTGGCAGGGTTTTTTGTTAAAGCACTTTGTGGTGTAAAAGTCATTGGTTTTAAACTGTGTGAATAAAATTCTAACCATGTTAAAGATTGATTTGGCTCATAAGTGAACTAATTTTAATAACTTAAATACCTTTAAACTGCGACTCAAACATAACTTAATAAACAAACAAAAAAATCACCCTTTTACAAACATTAATACCATATAATAATAAAATTTAAATATATTCAACAATAATTAAATTGGAATCAATGAATTAATCATTATGTTACAGTATATTAAAAACCAAATTCGTTAATCAAATCTCCGCCCCTGCCCACAGTTTCACAGTAAATGGGAACAAATCTCACGGCCTGCCCACTGTTTCACAGTAAATGGGAAAGTGGTAATCGAACTTCCATAAAGCAGTAGTCTATAACGCGACTTTTTGAAAGTCTTTCCGGCGGATTTTTCCGGTCAAAATCCCGCAGCAATTCATTGGAATCCCATGTTTGATAGCTAGTTTCTGCACAATCAATGGCTGCCAGGGGTTTTTCAGGGCGCTGAATCCAAATATGCAGTTAAAAAACCATTTTAACTTCTAAAAATCAAGATTTAACCTCATTTCTTCCGTCGGATTCCGTCACCGGAATCTCCAAAAAGTCGCATTATAGACAACTCCTTCCATAAATATGTTTTGCTAAAGGACAAAAGAGTTTACTTCGAAAATCATGTTCGGCTAAAGAGATAGTAGAGTTTTTTATTCTTTTTACAGCGTAGAAAAAATATTTCAATTTAATTGTCAAATAAGAAATGATGATAACTATTTCTAGCTACTATCTGTGGATTCATTATGATATTCAAGAAAAACCATACCACCTGAATAATTTTTTAGTGCTCTATAGGCTAGTGGTCTATAAGGGGGCAAGCTTTCACTCGGTTGTTTTTGGGTCTTGGGTCTGACTCATCACCCTATTCAAGAAAAACCACGCCACCTGGTATGACCTGGTCCATAAAGGAGCAAGCTTTTACTCCTGACAGATATTTCGGGGTCTTCAGTGGTTAACTTGTTTACTTACTTTCGAGGAAGACAAGCTTTTACCCAAACAAAACTAAATTTAAAGTATACTCCAAACCCAAAAAATAACTTTATACAACTTTATTTTTATAACAAATTACTTTTTACAATGATCAGTAAATTCAATATTGAAACTAGCATATAATTTAATGGAACGGTACCACTGGGCATTCATATTTGTAAGGCCAACTTGGCTTAATTTGGCCATTGTGTTGGTGGAAAATCTATACATGGGTTACATGGGAAGAAATGTTTGTGTATTTGGAAAATCTTTAAATGGAGTAATAATTAGGAAAGGATTATAGATTTTGAGAATAAGTTGGGATTAAAATGTTTTGATTTTTAATTAATTGGTAAACTTTGGAAAAATTAAATTGAAAATTTGATTTTTTTTTTTTAATTTGAATTTCTAATTTTTTATTGGTGGATTATTTTTATGTGATTTAAAATCAAATTTTCAAAATTAAAATTGGTTAAAAAATAAAAATAAAAATTTTCTAATCCCTAAATCTCATAATTAATTATTAACTTTTTCTTACCAAATTTATTGATTTTTTTCATCATTAATAATCTTCTTTTGAAAAAATAGTATATTACTCGCTTTATTAACCATAGAAACAGGTCCATTTAAAAAATATAATATTATTATATATATTAATATATATATATATATATATGAGATTTTAGCCATTATTAATTACATTTTTTTATTAAATATGGTTCGATAAACTAAAGAGGATAAAATGTGCACAAATAACATTTCAACAAGCTTTTAACTTTCTAACAAAGGTGACGTAGGGCTATATTTCATCAAAAATTATCTAAACACCTATCCCTATTTTAATCCAAAAATTATTAAGTCTTTATTAATTCCTTTACTCTCTTTTGCTATTTATTATTAGATTCTATTTTTATTAAAAAAAATACTAAACATATTCATAATTATACTTATCTTTTTATTATAAGTTATGAAAATATTTAAAATTATAATATTTTAAAATTAAAAACAATAAAATTATTATCTATTAAATTTTAAAATATTTCCAAAATCTACCATTTAATTAATTTCTCATTCAATTTAACCGAACATAATAAACTCACTTTCACTACTACTTACCAAATCCAAGGTTTAGGAACTTTCCAGAAAGTAGGTGGTGATCGCTTTCACTAGTATCCAGGTTTTCCTAACTTCTCCAGATTGACCAGGGCGAAGTCTAATCGCAGTTGCCATCAGATTCCATGAGAAGTGCAATTTATCACCAAATTGCATGGAGCATGAATGGAATCAAATTTTAAATTCAGAAAGGCATGCACATGTGCGGCCATTGACGATATATATGTCGCCAAATTTACAAATACGAGCAAAGGGCTATTGCGCTGGTCCCTGTGGGCATCCTTATCTCTGGCACCTATCGTAATAAATGGGCATCTGAATGTCTATTGTAGATTCTCAAAATATTTGTAAGAGGTAGACATCTTTATATCGATCCCTATTGTAACAAGTAAGCATCCTTATATAGATTTCAGATTCTTAGAATATTCCTGACGGCTTTTTTGACCCATCCATATCCCTCTTCTGGAAACTTAAGCTCACCCGTAACAAGCAAGTACTTTCTATACGGCTCTCAAGGAGAGGCAACATCGGCGAAGACCCGCACTCGGCAAAAATTCTCGCCTGATGCGTCCATGGTTTTGGGATTTATAGTCGCAAAACGCCTCCACAGCAATGAAACCTCCCTCCTAATGGCAATGCGGCGTATTACGAGGACGGTATCGAAGCTTTTGTTGCGAGAGCGTAAGTGTGATTTCAGCTATGTCTCGCTGAGGTCGGAACCTTGCCGACCTCAAACATTCCCTCATTGTCAATCTCACGATTCCTCCTCCTGCGCCACTCCAGAAGGATGCTTCCCTGTGGACGTAGGGAAGGAGAGAATACGATATTTTGTGGGCATTTCTTATTTGAATCACCCGCTTATACGCGCTCTGCTGCAGAGATCGGAGGAGGAGTTTGGAATGGATCAGAGTGGCGTCCTCACCATCCCTTGCGACGTGGAGAGTTTCGAACATGTGTTATGGTTGGTTCACAATCATCCCAACCCATCCTCTGAAAGCATAGAGGAATTTGTAAGGTACTATGTTTTCATCAGCCAATCCTATGTAACTGAAGAACCAGAGTTGCAATGATTAATTAGGGTATTATACGGTTAACAATATATGTATTTCTTGGGAAGGAAAATATATATTAAATTAGGGTATTATACGGTTAACAATATGTCTTTCTGGGGAGGAAATTATATATTTAAATTTAGAGGAGTAGAATATGTAAATCTCTCTAAACAAATGATAATATTATATATTTAAATTTAGAGAATTTAGAGGAATAGAATATCTATATCTGTAAACAAATGACAGTATTAGCCAGGCGAAAATTTGATGAGCAATGAATATTGAGATTTTCTTTGTATTGTTGTTTGACTGTTTTGATTGCACAGCAAAACGACCTGCAGGTGCATAAAGTGCTTAAAAATATGTCATTCTGGACTTTTGTCGTCACCGCTGTTAACTATAGTAGAATGCATAAAGTGCTTAAAAATATGCATAACTGAAGAACCAGCGTTGCAATGATTAATTAGGGTATTTTTGAACATGTGTTATGGTTGGTTCACGCTCATCCCAACCCATCCTCTGAAAGCATAGAGGAATTTGTGAGGTACTATGTTTTCATCAGCCAATCCTATGCAAATGAAGAACCAGAGTTGCAATGATAATCGATCAAACGATTTATGTTGTCACAAGATTAATTAAGATATTGTATAGTTAAAAATATGTGCTTTTTACACACCGCAATACACATAATTAATATTTATTACTCTGAATCACAATGTTTAATGTTCTGAATTTGATGGGCAAATTGTCCAAATACAACCAGATCTTTTGTTTTGCATGTAAATAATTAAAATAAATATCAGAGTTGCACATCGTTATAATTGACTGATGTGAAATTCCTATTCTACTTGAACGTTACGCACGTCAATATAAGGAAAACCTGATACCCACCACACTGTCCATCTGAATGCTTGATAAAATTGATTCCTTATTCAAATTTAAGTCACCAGATTTCTCAGAGATAAAATACCAAACCATACAACGAACTATTAGAATGGTTATTAATAGTGGTTACGAGGAGTTTCATGTTATTATCTCGTGGTAAAAATGACATTGAACTTATATCAAGTTAAATCGATTTTGTAACTCTAAATAAAGTTTTAACTATTGGAGTTTCATGTTATTATCTCGTGGTAAAAATCACATTGAACATTATATCAAGTTCAATCGATTATTATTTGAATTTAATTTATGTGGAAATGTAATTCTTATTTTTTTGGAGTATAAGTTGTTTTTTATTTATTTATTTTTTACTATAGTTAATTGTTATAGTTAATATTTCATTTTTAAAAGATAAATTTACGAATACTAATCAAAGAGGATTTATTATTATTATTATATTCAATTGCTATAGCGAATATTACATTTTTAAAACATAAATTTATGAATACCAATTTAATAGGATTTGCCACTCTTCTAATTATCTTTAACACTTCTATGATTGTTGTGGCAATTTGATGACAAGGCTCCTACAATCTTTATGAAGGCTTAGATATTTGGGGTTTGGTCTACCGTAGTTATTGCTGGAATTGATGTCACAAAGGCTTAAGGAGTTGGACTCTGCATTGCCTTAGTCTCTTTTATACCTACCTTGTCTTTTCTTCAAGAATTTACTTATAACCTCCACATTTAAGTTCATTGTAGCCTCTTGAAGTTGAAACTATAGCTCCTCTTCTTCGTAAGTTGTCCCAAGCATCCTCTATTACATGCTTTAAATGTTATCCACTTAAAACTTTGAATTGTTACATGTATGGAACCCACTTCCTCAAATCTTTGTCTTGAAACATTCTCCCTCCTTCCGCATAACTCATAGTTCCTTCCACCCTAGCTTGTAAACAAAATGTATGTGTCAATGAGCAATATCACCATTTGCAAGTGAAAAAAACAAAAATTTCATTCAAACTTTGAGAAATTTTTACATGATCATATGTCTATTTCAGCTTATACTACTTTACCAAGATAGTCATATAGGTTAGCACTTCTACTTACGAAAGAGATCCATAGCCAAAGTTCATTCCCCTACTAGAGATGAGGAAGGATATAAACAGAAGAGAGCAGTTCCTAAAAAACAATAGCCTTACAAAACACGCAAACGGAGGAGCAAAAAACAAGTAGTTGGAGGCAGGATTTATAGCTCAAAGAATCCAACACCACAACTCTACTCATCAGAGAACTTTTCAAAGAACATATAGCGCGAAGAGGGAAGAGGTTGAGCTTAGAGAGAGCATCAACCTCCAAATTTTGTTCCCCAAAAACATGTTGGAAAGAAACCTCCAGGAGAGTGGGGATGATATTCCTTATCAATAACATCTAATTGCACAGGGCAGGAACCTGAAGAGAGAAATGACCATGTACCCACGTGATCATAGTGAGGAAATCTCCAATGCTCAAAATCTTATCTAAACCAAGCGATGAAGAGCACTAAAGAGCACCCCACGTCACTATCTGCTATGCCCTGGAATTATCTTCATTGCCACCATACCAAAATAACTAATAGTCATTTGTTGGATCAATGTGTAGGACAACTCCACATCCACAATCCCCACCTATGCATGCCCCATTAGAAGAAAAGAGGAAAATCCCATCCAAATCCATAAAAGAGATGGATTAAAGAGAGGCCTTCAGTACCAAGGGACCAATGCCTTAGAAGAAATCCACAATGCCCAAGGAAATAACCTTTATTTGAGGGTTTTCATCTTCTAATATTAGAGCATTTATGGCCCTTCAAATACCCCATAGGACATCAAGAGGGACCGATCTATGGGCTCTCACTCCCATGTTCCAAGGATTAATGCAGTCATGGATATAAGCAGAATATAAGATATAAAGATCACCCAAAAATGAGGTCACCTCCTCCCAAATCTCAACAATAATGGGGCATCAAAGGAAAATGTGAACGTTGTTCTCTGAATCCTATCTACACAGAGAGCACTGACTAGGACCCAAAAATCCTCTCCTATAGACATTGTCCTAATTCAATATGCTGTTATGAATAACTAGCCATGAGAAGCACTTAATCTTCAAGGGTGCATTCCACTTCCAAAATAGGGAGGTACCCTTGGAGTGAGCCAATTATTGAGAGGTAGATGCAATATGATCATATACTTCCTTGAAAGGAATCCTATCAATTCCAATGTACCTGCCCCACTCCAGCTTGTGCAATCTTTGTGAAATCTTAATGTTAGGCATGCATAGAAGGTTGTGGTAGCTTTCCCACTACGACGTCAAATCCTCTAGTAAACCAATCTTCCATGTGTGAGGCCATGAGTTAATAGCATCTATAGACCGAGATCATTCCCACAGTTTGGCTAGTGAGTCCAACCCCTATGTGTTAAGAGATTTTATGATCGAAATAGGAAGGAGTTGACTGCAATTGAGTCCTTTAATAGTGTCCAGACCAATTTTGATTTTTTTTCCAGCACCGACCATCCAAAAAAGGTTACTCCATAGCCATGGAATGGCAATTCTGAGACTCCTCCAAATTTTCGAAGGCTTGCTAGCCGATAGGACCCCCTTATGTAATCCATTCCTTGAGGCTTGTATGCAATATATATTTATCAATCATAATGTCCTGGCATAACCCCTTCTCAAAGAAATGTCTCCAAATTTTCACAACCAATAGAGCCTTCGGGAGTCTAGATGTATCTTCTTTTCCACACTAGTGCTAGACCATAAGAATTTGGCTATAATAGAATCAATTTTATTGATGAAAGATTGAGGAATATGGAAGAGATGCATCCAATAAATCAGAAGGCCAAGAAAAATAGCCTTAATCATTATGAGTTTGCCACCCATCAAAAACCATCTATAATCCCAGCTAGACAATTTTTTTTTAAAATTGGAGATAATTCAATCCTAATCCATTGAAAAGTACTTGCTTGGTTTTAATATGCATCCTTGATATTTGAATTGTGTAGACATAGCATGAATTTTGAATCCAAACAGAGCAACAATTTCAAGTGATACAGGATCATCCTCATAATCAGTGATCAACTTAGTTTCCGCTTTGTTAATCTTCAATCTAGACGCTTTTTCGAAATCATAAAAAATCCTATTGAAGGACTCCCACTCCAAGAGTTTATTCTCCCCAGCACATAGGATACTATCCACAAACATGAGATGGAAAATGTTGCATGCTCTAGAGAGCCTACATCCTGAAATGGAACTTTCCCCAGGTTTGGACTTAATTCCTCTACTAAAAGAATCAATAGTCAATATAAAGAGGAGGGGAGATAATTCAAAACCTTGTTTGAGGCCCATATGTATCTTGAAGAATTGGGTAGGCTCACTGTTGATGAGAACAACTATAGAAGATGAAGTTAAACAAGCCATTATCCATTTTACATGTCTATGTTGAAAGTTGATTTTATATAAGATCATTGAAAGAAACTCCCAGTGCACACATTGATATGCCCTGTAAAGGTCGATCTTCAACAAACATGCTTTAAGCTTCTTAGATTTGACCAACTAGATACACTCTTGAGTATTGATGATATCATCTTGGATTCTATTGTTTGAAGAAACCCAAACTGTTCAATGGAAATGTGAGGCAATAATATATTTTTGGTTCTATTGGCAAGGAGTTTAGAAATCATTTTATATATTGAATTACATAAAGAAATAGACAGGAAATCAAAGAAAGAGATCGGGTCTTTCTTCTTAGGGATGAGAGTAAGAAAAGTTGAGTTGATAGCACCTAGGATGTGCCAAAAAATTTGACCTCCTCCACCATACTGACCATATCTGCTTCCATCGGCTCAATGAAAAATGAGAAGAGTTCTATAGGCCAACCATCAGGCCCAGGACGTTTGTCCTTGGTCATCTCCTTAATCATTTGCAGAAGCTATACCTTTGTGATTGGATTATCCCTCATTGAAATGTCCTCATCATTAACCATCACTGGAAACATATTAGTAAAGCTCATTTTCTAAGACACATGATCACCCTCTCTTTCCATGTATAGGTTCCTGAAAAAATGAAAATCCTCCATTCTAATCTACAGGGCCAAGGTATGTATGTTTCCAACAACATCTTTTATAGCCCAAATAGACTTTTCTTAGTTTCTTTTGGTTTTATCCTAGTGAAATAACTTTGTATTCGAGTGACGACCCTTAATGCATGCAACTCAAGTCTTTTGTCTCCATTCCTGTTCCTGTAATAGGAGAATTCTATACCTTTTCCTCAATAGATCCAGTATTTATCGCATTGAAGGTCAAAGAATATACGAGGTGCTATCATATCCCACAACCGAGCGGTTTCTTCATCAATTAATTGTAGATATTGACTAAGGGTTTTTATCCTATCATAGATCCAGACCCTGAATTCATTTTTCAACCAAAGGTGTTTATCCTTTAACCTCAATATAGGATTATTAGACGCAGGGAATACTGGAGAAGTATAAGATTGTAGAACCAAATTATGGAATTTTGGCTCCTCTAACCACATTGAAATTATTTTTAAGGGCCTCTTAGGATCATCCAACTCCTCTATCCATTCAAGAATCATTGCATCATGATCCGATATATTGGAGAAGAACACCCAATAATGTATCTGATCTAATCTCCGACACAGGATTGGATCGACTAGAAATATATCTATTCTTTTAGCAATACACAATACTCCTGAGCGTCCATTTCGCCAAGTTGGGCATAGAGTAGCTAGAGCAACATATTTGAGGGCTTTCTGGTAAAAAAATATATTTGAATAATTTCACCAACACGCTAGCCTTAGCCTTGAGTCCCCAACATTAATTTATATCCATGGTGAGATTCATATCTCGAGCAATGATCCAGGACCGAACATCTTAAATGCCAAATGTTTCTATTACATCCCAAAAAGTCTGGCGATTAACATAAATTGCATAGATACTCATTGTTTGGAACCAATAAGAACTTTCCCTATAACGTCCTGTCAATATAGTACCTACACCATTGTAAACATCAATTCATGCTAGATAGATAATTACAATTCCTATCATGAACAATTATTCAAAGAGAAAGTATGAATTATTCAATTTATTATGAACATAAATATGTATTTGAATCATACTTTTATCATATTCTTTTGTGGAGACCAATGCTTTGAGTATAATGCCTCATTTGATGAAGTTTCTTTTGTGTAAATCAAAATGTATTCATACTTATGCTAATAGATGGAATGAGAAGATGCTATTTGTTAAAGATGTTAGCAATTTGAAAAATAAGAGAGGAAGTTTGCAAAGTGATGTAATTGGGAAGAAAAATTGCACTACATAGTAAAGGTAAACAAAACAATGCGAAAAAAAGTTAACAAAGGAAGGCCAAACAATGAGAAACAATAAGGCAAGGATGCTTCCAACCTCTTGGACTTGGCTGGTGCTTTCGTTTTCTTCATGGCTAGTCATCATGTAACCAATTGGTCCCAAGGTTGGTAATGGGATGAAAGGGGTCAAATGTTGTAATCCAAGAGTAGAACTAGTTATATCGTGTTTTTTTTTATACCCCATCTCTTGACACGTTGCCTAATCTCTTATGTCTTGTTTCCTAGCTTGTTTGGAGCTCTTTTTTCCTCTTCTAACCCTAAATTATGAATGTTTAGGTTAGACTCATCCTGTTTCCTTTCTTTTCTTCTCTCTTACAAGATTTGGGTGCAAGTGCATGTATAAAGAAAGTATCCATAGTAAAGAACTGAGAAAGAAATTTGAGGCTATGGTTGGTGCCTTGAACCTACTAAATAATCTTATTTTAGGTGGAGGCTTGAATTATCTTGTTTTTTCCACCACTGAGTAATTTGTTTCATGACATGGTAGAATATTAGGCCTTGGATTTTAGAATGGGAATCAAGCCATTATTCCTTGGGGCATACATGTTGAAGATATGCATGATTGTAATTTTTCTAATGAAAATCATACCTATCAATAGTATTTGGAGGATGTAAATAGAAAATGGATATTGTTTTCATACCTTTATTTATCATATCTTCCTTTGAAAAGATCAATTCCTCCCATGAAGCTCAGCACCTGTAAATTTTCAGAGCCTTGGATGCTAGCATCGAGGCTCACGTTCTTCTAGTAATGGGTAAACTTGGATACGATTTCCACACTCTAGACTGAATTGTACAAATGGGTTACATATATGTAACAAAAAATGTAGAAGATATTGTGCCATTGAATCAGTTGAACATCTCATTGCAGTGGGTTTCCATGAGTCCCTAGTTTCTAAGAACTTTCATGGCCATCCTCTCCTCCCAGATGAGGAACAAAAATATAACTCTATTCAAATTTCCTCTTCAAATCCTCACCCATCATCACACCTTTTGCACTAGGAATCAATATTTCTTTGTCCCTAACAATCATAATATGTGTATTTGCAAACCACCTACCAATGTTTATAAATTGCTTGTCTGCATCATATTACTTGTACTACAATTCCTCCCACAATCTCAAAGGAATGTAAAAAGCTTTCTCTTCCCCATGACTTAGTTCTATCCCAGGATGAAAAATTCTTTGATAAGTGTGATTATTTATAAGTTTGACTTTGAATCCCTTCTTCTACTTGAAATGCGCATGTTGAACTCCAAGGAAGTCCCCATCTTGAATCATGGAACCGTAATATGGATCATAATATGGATTTGTTTTTAAATGTGGAGACACTTGAAACATATAATAGGCATGTTTTTAGTTAGTGTTTTGACACTAACACCATTTGTTGCATGTTAATCAATTTAGACTTCAAACTTCAAATATTAGCATTAAAACATTACACATGAGAATATATTTTGAAACTACTACCTCACAAATATGACAATTTTTTATCTTTTTATCTTTTGCAATTATCAATACACTAATATTATAAGAAATCTATCTGATTCTTAATGCATCAATATTCTAAACAATATGTCCAACTCTAAATGCATCAATATTCTATTAATTTCTCATATACCATCTTGAACCTTCATGTATCATCTATCAACTTCACATATTTTCAATCAACATAATTATTTGCATGAGTTTTCATGACTATGCATTAAACATATGACTAAATAAAGATGGATGGGTAATTGTTGGTCTTATTACTTAGGTTTTCAGGTAGAGGAATAGTAAAATATGGATAACATGAAGTAAGGGCCTTTGGGGATTTTTTATTCAATGCACATGGACTTGACATGGAGCTTCTAGTGGTCTATAAAAGTTAAGACAGATTTAACTATTTTGAGAAATAATTTGAGTGCTAAGATTAAACACTTGATCAAATCATTAGGATAATTCCATGCTTAAGAATTGTAATTGTTTTTTAGAATAGATTTGCAATTTATAATATAGTAATCATGACCTTAAATCCAACACCTTCACAAGTAGCATTTCCCGTTTATATTAACTGTTGAAAAAAATTGTCCACAATTTCCTTGTAGTCTCCTCAGAAAGAAAGGATTATCTTTCACATAATCACTTCATCTTACCACTCAACAAAATAGAAAAAAATGGTTGACACCTCTATAAAACACTTTCATTGACAATACCACCACCACCAAGTGGATACCTCCATATAGCATTTGTATGGATAAATGCATACCATAGGATATTTGGAAGACTTGTTTTGTAAAAATTTCACCTATATTGACAAAATCATACTGCCACCAAAGTGAAGGCCCCTATAAAACACCTATATTGTCAAAGGCATACCACAAGCTAAGTGGAAGACATATTCAATAAGAGTGTCAAGACATGATAATTGTCACATATTGGTTACAAAATTTTTCAATAATAGTGTCAAGACATGATAATTGTCACATATTGGTTACAAAATTTTTCAATAATAGTGTCAAGACATGATAATTGTCACATATTGGCTATGTAAAATACTACTTTCAAAATATTATAGATATTAGTACAAAATAAAGTAGTTTATTTTGATTGAAAGATAAGTTTTGAATTAAAACAACTATAAGGGGTGGTTGATGTGGCAAGGCAGGGTGCTCATTTTCCCACGATTTGTAAACTACCATGGATATTTCATTGGACAAAATGTATCAATATATCTACTAAAATATATAAGAAACTTCAAAATCCATAATACGAGAGTTAATTTCTTAAATTTATGTCTTTGTTAAATATTTTTCATTGTATATGTATTTAAACTGTGATTATGAAAAAAATAGAGAAAAAATACAACATCCACTCACAAACCACAGTAACACAATATTTTTTTAGAAAATAAAAGAAGATACATTTTAGTTAAAGAGCTAGGGAGTGCTTTTGAAGTTTGTTTGACCTCTATGATTCCGAGTCTACTGAACCTTTTGAAGGTCCATGACAACAAAACAATGTCTCTTTTTTTTCTTTGAAACAAAATTTTCTTGTAGTAAATTCTAGTAAATGTTTGGAGGGATTCGTGAGTGTTGAATTAACTGCAAGAAAATAGAGACTCAAAATGGTAGGGGAACTAGGACTTCTAGGGGAAATCTAATATAAAATGGTTATTCAAAAATCTTCAATAGATGAAGGAACCCAAAATATAGAGTAGTCCATAGTCATAGGCCAAGAAGAATATTTTACTTGGTGGGAGGTTGCATCCCTTCTTGGAAAAAGAATCAATATTTAAATTATTTTTCCTTGAAGACATGATTGAAGGTGATATTTTCAGTGGAGGCTATCAAAGATTTGATATGTTGCTTCCAAAAGGAAAGAGAGGACTGTATGAGAATTGATCTTTTTTTAATCTAGTCTAGAATTACCTTTAAGTCTCCAAAAACTCCTAGATCATCAATGGTGATCCAACTTGCACATGAAAGGGCACCCCACAGGGTGAGTAGCTTAGCTGTGTTGTTAGAGACAATATTGCTAGACCAGCTGAACTGGAAGAAGGTTCTAGGCTTCACGACAATGTAGGATTTGTTGCTGCAAACTTTGTTATTGGAAGCTCCATAAAAAAAGGCACCGAGAAGTGTGTCCATACATCCTTGAATTGGATAGATCTACTCAACAACTTCTCCCTTATTGGACCAATTTCTGAGAAATATTTCAAAATCTTGATGTTGGTGTCTCTCCCTTTCAACAACAATTGATCAAAAACATTTTGCATTCTTGTTGCATAAGATACCCTAGAGAATGTAGAAAGGTAAATTTTTGTGAGGTTTTTTATACTAGACCCACTAAGAAAGACATCCTTCATTCGAGGATGTGTTCCAATATGCTCGTATGATGGGAGTGTGTAGAAATCCTTTCCATACCAAAACTGTAAAAGGATAGTTTAGGAAGAGATGAACAACATCTTTATGACAATCGTTACATAAGGAAAACCTATTGGGACCCTAGACTAATATTTTTAGGACGTCTCTATCTTTATCTCTTCTTCCCTCTTTATCCCTATTTCACTCTCTCTATCCCTCTATCTCATTCCCCTTGTTCTCTTTATCCTCCCTCCCTTTGTACCTCTCTCCCCCCCATTTATCTTTGTATATTTCCATATCTATATCTATATTTATCTATCTATCTATCTATCTATCTATCTATATATATATTATATATATATATATAATATATATATATTATATATATATATATATATTTGTCCATCTCTCTCTCTTCATATCTATTTATCTCTATCCCCCTCCTGTCTCTCTTCCTTCTCTCCTCTGTCCTTCCCACTCTCCCCACTCCAATTATGTCATTATCTCACTCCCTCTCTCCTCTCTTTCTCTATACATATTTCTTCTCCACTCTCTATCACTCTCTCCCTCTATCTCTACATCTGCCTCCCTCCCCCCATCTCTCTACAGATATATCTATATATCTATCCTTATTTCTCTTACCCCCTCTCTCCCAGCCCCTACTTCATAAAATCCCCCCTCCAATACTCTCTCTATTTATCTGTGCTCTCCAGGTCTGTCTTTATCTCCCTCCTTTTACCCTTTTCTATCTCTCCCTCCATCACTCTCTCTCCTTCACTCCTTCCTTTCCCATTCTCTCTCCCCCCTAGTGGCATCTCTATATCCCTCACTCATCCTCTTTCTCTCTCCCCCTTACTCTCACTAAACCACACACACACTCTCTCCCCTCCCTTTCTTTTTATCTCTCTAGCTCATAATCCCCTCCTCACAAAACCCCCTCTAACTTTGTCTCTCTCTTCCTCCTTCTGTCAACCATAAATATCTCTCTGACTCTGCCTTATCCACCCTCTTTTATTATATATCTCACTTTTTGATCCTCACTAATACTCTCCACCGTTAATTAATTCTCTCTCTCTCTCTCTCTCTCTCTCTCTCTTTCTCTCTCTCTTTCTCTCTCTCTCTCTCTGTTGGAAATATCTTGTCATTGATGGAAATGGAAAAAGTGGTAAAGAAGCATGTCAAAGGAGCATGGCATAGGTGGTCAAGGATAAGTGAAAACAGATGGTTAAGGTGTAGAAACTAATATCTTGGTCCACTGAGTAGATTTTTGGAACTATGTTGTCAACAAATGGAAATAGGTGGCATAGGTTTCAAAGAGATGTCTCAGAAGAGTAAGTTTGAGACACAAGAAGAAGGGTCAAGGTGCAAATATTAATAGATTGTTTGAAGCAATTTTTCAAGTAGCATATGAGACAAAAGGCCACATTGGAGCCACTCAATTAGAAATTTCTCTGAAATAGCTTTCCAATGGTATGTAAGAGTGTACAAATGACCACCTGGATTGAGAGATATAGCCGGTAAAAGTTGGGCTTACAAAAGTCAAAGAAGAGAAAAATATCAAAATCCCAGAATAACATTAAGCCAGGGTAGCAGGCCCAAAACCTTGAAACCCTGGAAACCTAGAAGCCTCAAAGGTTGAAATATTGTAACTCTTTAGAAAATGTATTCTTGAAAATATCTAGGCACCAGGGCATCCAAGTTCTAACATAGCAGGACGAAAGCGTTGGGTGGGCCATACCCAGAATATGAAGAGCCCATAGAAGATGACATGAGCTAGGCTAGACATGGATATGATAATAGTGGAAAGCATATTGATTGGTGAAGTTTTATATCGAGATGCAATAGTTAAGCACCACATATATTTGTTGGTAGATTAAACCTCATGCGTCCCAACGACACATAAAAGAGTTTCGATATGGTCAGAAACACATTATTTAAAGTGTAGAGGGGTGTCAGAATGACAATATTTCCCATACGGCCAATCGCCAGATCAATGGAATAGGTTCATTTTGACAGCCACCCAACCCCCCCACCAATACCGTAAACAACTATCAATGGGTGATATAAACCACAAGAGGATTTCTCAAAGGAGTGCGACACATTGGCATTGACATATGTGAAGTGGAATCCAATCAGAGAAGAGATAGGAATTCACATGTCACAGTGGAGGAGTAAAGGTGGTCCATTCTTGGAAGTCCAGATCTCGTAACTTTTTAGTAAATTCAATTTAAAAAAGTGTAAGGATTAGGAGCTTTGTTCATTAGCACCAACATCGATTTCATGTATAAAATGAACACCAAGGGTGCAGAGCCATAAACATAGGAAATAATCCCCTCGTAGGCCTTAAGCAGGCTTAACACCTAAATGGTCTAGCCAATGGTCACAACACCTGGTCCTATTGTAGGAAAATCAATGGGTGCGAGAGGAAAAGGTGTTAAAGGAAAAATTCTTCAATTTTGGCAGCAATTTCTTTTAGAAATTAAAAAGGGCTGCAAAAAATGATAGACCTATAAAAAATGCTTAGGAATGATGGGTTAGTCGACAACTATTTTGGTAGTGATTGTTAACAAAGCCTTTGGGATTTGACATGAATGAGTCAGTAGCTATTTTTGGAATAAGCGATGATGAAATGCACTTGCATGGATAGTTGAGTCAACAACTTTAGTTCAACAACACTTGAGGTTTGGCAGTTAAGCCAAACATAATAGAAGCTGGTAGCTCGATTTGGCTCTAAAATAAACATTTGGATTTCTGGTAGAAACATAGTAGTGAAGAGGAATATTTGGAAATTATGTAAAACTAGAGGTTCACCAAATTTAGAAAAGCCTTGCTAAAACTTGTAACTCACTAGAATTGAGGAAAACAACAATTTAACTTAGAATTTATTGAAGTAACAAGTGAAGAGAAAAATAAGACTTAGAGAATGGGTTCAAAGGACGATTTGTGAACAAAACAAATCCAAAAAGAAGAAAACCATGTAGCAGAACAATGAATAAGTTAACTAATGATTGAAGCTAAAAACATGAGTCCATAATTATTTAAAATAAAAATTCGAGAAGCAAAGCAATGGTGTGTGGATAAGAGTTTTTGGAGCAGAGTGATGCATAATGGTGGTATGCATCAAGGGTTAAACATAAACCAATTTTGGTATCTGAAGGAGGAGTGCAACATATTGTGAAAGAGTAGTAGAGTGTTGCAGACTGTGTGTAAGAGCTGATTGTATGCATCAGAGGCATACCAAAGACCAATCTTGGTATCTAAAAGGTGAATTGTTTAGTAATTAGAGATTGCTGAAGGTAGTGGTATTTCCATGAGCAATCAGATATTGTTGAGGTTGTTTGTATGGTGGTTTTTTGGACAGGTACACTAAGAAATATTTACTTTTTTTATGAGGTAATAATTCTACTAGTTCTAGTTTGAAAATGGATGAAAGTTGAATCAACAAGGCCAACAAGTGGTAGCTTGCAAAATAGGGGTTGGAGTTCCTTCCACTGGGTATTGGTAAAAGTTTGGGGCAAACAGTCCCTTTTAAAAGAGACTAATAAATGAGTAGGTGCAAGATTCCCTTCTAGCGATTATTGGTAAATGAGTAGGGGAATCAATCCCTTTCAATGGTAATTTATAAATAAGCATGGATATAAGTTCCTTTCAGTAGAAGTTGATAAACCTACAAGTGGTAGCTTTTTGGGCATTGATGGAATCAAGTTGAGGCTTGTAATAAAGGGAATATTGATATCTTGTGTTTATGTTGCTCATGTGCTTACGATATTATGTTTCTTATGATTGAGTTGTGTTGTTGATCTTTGAGCTATTGCTAAAGTGATTAAAAATTATAATTTGTGAAGAATTGTATAATTTGGCCACATTATTGGTTCACCCCCCTCTCAATAGTGTCATGATTTCCATTGTTTCTAAAAATTAGTATAAGAGTTGATCCCTTTGGGATCCATTTAATAGCTGGAAGGAAGATCAAGCATCATGGAAAGCCAGAACTGGATAGCGACATATGGATTTCCTTTTCTAAATGGCTCAAATTATACAACTTGGAAAGTAAGGATGAAAATCTAGTTACAACCACCTAATTTGGATGTATGGCTATCTGTGGAGAAATGTGAAATAAATGATAAGTTTTATAAACAAGCTAGGAAGGAATTCATGAGAAGATTGTCCAAGCCAGATATTGAGAAAGTAATTTGTTTTAAAACTACGAGGGATATATGAGATAAATTGCAGTTCATATACCAAATAGACATGCAAACTACATGTGATGTAAACAATCTATCCTTGATGGAGGGAGTAGTCAAAGACTCAAAGGGAATTGAAGATCATGAATCATAAGATGATTCATCTATATCAAGAGGCCAAATTTCTTATCAACACCAGAGGAGATTAATTTTGTAAGTAAGTTATTGTTTTGTTATTACTGTCACACAATGGGTCTTTTATCTTCAAACTGCACACCTCAAAGCACTAGTAACAACAAGAGGTGTTCACCAATTTTTAGTGTAGAACAAACCACCTTGATAGTAATGGAAGATCTTGAAAATGGTCAAGAAGACAATGGGTCCAGCTCTGGTGAAGAGGAAGAAAGGACAACTTGTGTCTCAGTAAAAGAATCCCTAGAGTCATCAAGGGATCACACTTTTGAACAAGATGTGAGTGAAAATGACACTCTTTGTGGGTCCAATTGCTCCTCTAGTGCCTTGGAATATCTTGATGAAAATATCTATTTGAAGAAGAAAATCATATCATCCCTTGAGGAGATCAAGAAAATCAAGGCTAGAAATATAGATCTAGAAAAGGAGAACATGATATTAAAAGAGTAGTTGTTCAATTTTTCAGGAGGATGCAAAGAATTTTGAAGTATTTAAATATAGAAAAACAAGATATTTTTCCTCTCAAGATAAGGCATTATTTGAAAATGATAGTGACTCAAAAATAGCATTAATGCAACCCACCAACTTTGTCAAAGAAATATCCAACAACATTGAATTGCCAGAGAAAAGAGCGTAGCACCAAGGAGACCAAAAGACCTCCAAAAATAAAATCAAAGGTATGAAACCCCTTATATGTTTCTAGTGTAGTAATGCAAGGCACTTTTCCTCCAAGTGTCTAGAGAAGAAAAATAATATGCAACAACATAAGTGGAATGCACTATTTCAGCCACAAGCACGAGTTGCTAAGAGAAATTTGAATAGCCAAGAACGAAGAGCCTTTTTCCCCTCAAAGGAAATATTTTCAGAGGCCCAAAAACACCAAGTTAATTAGTCCAATAAATTGGATAGATATCATCCATAGTTATATGAACAATTTCTTTGTCTCGTTCTTGAATAATGTTGAATGCTACATGTGTAAAAGTATGGACACAAAATAGCCACATGCAACTTTGGCAAGAAATCCTCCTTTCAAAAAGTTGTAATCAAAAGCATGGTTTATGGAAAGAGCCAACAAGGTTTTGTCACTATAACAAATACCCTCCAAAATTTTACCTACACTTGAATTTTTTAGCCTACTGTGGATCTTGCAATTGGTTGTTCCATGATCTCTTCTTGATTGGTCGAAGTTCATGAGTGCATTATTTTACGCAAGCTTGAACAAGCTCACAATAAGTTCATGAATGCATTATTTTACGCAAGCTTGAACAAGTATAGCATAGTCGATCAAGTTAGTTCTTGTGCAATGGTCAACCCATGTTGATAGTCAGTTCGCATAGTTATTGACAATCCCTCACTTTTGGCTACGTTTGTACTTCTATTAATGGTGGGTTTTTCAAACTCTCACTTTTTCTCACCTTCACTTTCGCGAGTGTCATTTTCATGCTTTCTACCATCACTTTCACTTTATTTCACTTTAAGTAGTGCATTTTCATGTTATCTTCACTCTGGTATGTGTCACTTGCACTATCAGCAGTGTGTTGAAAGTGTTGTTGACACTTTTATCTTCATATAGTAAATGTCATCTTTTAGCATGTGGAGTCTCGCACAATGCAAAAAAGATAATTTTGGTGGTTTCAAGAGGTAACCTTTGTGTAAATGATTTGGTATTTCCATGTAAACATGTATCACACTCATAACAAAATTTTCATGCACTGTCACACAAGTGTTGTCACAATCGTCACAAAGTGTATCTTTGGTGTTGCACTTGGTGTAGGTCATCGCAAAGTTGTTGCATTAAGGAAAGGATTTTGTTCACATGTTCTGAGTGTCCCATGTTGTTTCATCAAATGATTTAAGTGTGTGGTCATGTTCAGAGTCATGCTTTTTCCTATATTGCTCTCACTGATCTGACACTTAGTCAAATTGGGAAAACTCTCCGACCAGACCACTAAGCCTCCTTTAACCAGCCAAAACTACGCATTGCATAGTCTCAACCCTCAATCAAAACCCTTTTCTCTTGGAACTATGCAATGCATAGTTTTTGCCTCCCAAAAATGTGCACTACGCAATCTCAGTGTTCAATCCCAACCCCTAAGCTCCAGAACTAGGACCCTTCCTCTTTCGCCTTTGATCTAGGGTTTCCTTTAGTTCTTGTCCTCTTCTCCGCTTGTGTTCTCGTTGGGTTCGTTTTGTAGAATCCTGTGTATCTTTGGGCATAGATATCAGGTTTCGGTGCATCCGTCTTTTTTCTTTTTTCTTTTTGTTGTTGGTGATTTAGGTCTTTAAGATTTTCTCTCTTCTTACTTTATGTCATAGATATTCATTTAGGATTTATAATTATAGGATTAATTTATATAATTCATTGTCTTAATTTCCTAAAAATCTAATCGCGTTTGTATTGGTCATATGTTTTACCTAATTTTACATTGAATTAACTATGAATTAATACTAATAATATAACAATAATATAAAATAGAACCTTAAAACAAATAATAATTCAATAATTAATTAGCATACTTTTTATTAAATAATAAATTATTGGATTAATTTTTAAATTATAAACATATTTTTATAACTAAGATAGATTCTCTTAGTATTAGTAATATTTATATTACCATATATATTAAGTAATAATAATATATATAACCCCATCCTAA
>APFE031551689.1:0-21087 GCA_000404065.3 Pinus taeda | reverse complement strand
TTTATATATGACTCATACATGCAATACCATGGATCAATACCATGGGTTTTATTAATACCATCTATCTAATACCATGGCCCATTTGCAACTAACTGTGGTCCCATCATTAATTGCGGGTTAACCACTTACAACTATTATATGGGCTTTATTGACTCTTTACTATGACTTGATCCCACTACATAAATAAGGGGGTTAGGGTGGGACCCTAACACCTCACCACTCTACAGGAGGACCCAAACATATAGCGCTTAGAAACATAGGCATGTGAGCTGCAACAAAAGTACAATGATATAAAAGGGACTCTACAGATGGTAACCCTTACACAGAGGCTTGCACGAAGGCAATAGGAAAATGCACTCAAGGAGTAGGTAGATGCAGTGTGACATAAGGAAGCGGTTTTGAAGGTGCACGTCCAACCATGGATTGATTAGACCTTCATCGTTACAGGGAAGCAGTTTAGCTATAACATTATCTAAATAATGTGTCCAGGAGGTATAGAAGGCAGCCGCTCAGTGTGTCGCCAACCTTGTAGTGGTCCTCGCAGAGTTGGGAGGTCTTCGCGCAAAGATCTCCTCACCGACAGAGTGACTCGAGGGTGAGTCATGATGTTTCTGTTGGGGGCTTGTTGGGCGCGGGATCCCCCAAGGGATGTTTTGGGGCTTAAAGCCCATATTTTGACTAAATCCGATGTAAAGACTCTACATTTTGTCGGCACAGAGCGTGAGCTTGTAAATGAGTCATAGGGTTGTCCACCCTCATTTTTGTAATGTAATGTCGGCTTTAGAGATATACACATGGTCTGCGGACCATGGGATTGTATAGTTAGAGATAGGCTCTAAGTTGTAAGGAAATAGGATCTAATGGTGGAATAGAAGAAGAATAATTGAGTCTTGTCTAAGTGTAGAGTCGATTCAATGGGTCATAGAGTAGGAGAAGGCTCTATAGCTGAGTGTGCAGAGGCCTAGTAGTCCTCCGTTGAGTGCGCGGACCCCTGCAACTGAGTGCATAGGGAAGGTTGAGTCTGTAACTGATTGAAGCATTAATAAAGAGAAATTTTATACCATTCCTGTGTATATATTTATTGTTTTTTTGCATTGAATGTATTGGGCATAATTTCCATTTCTGTTGTTTATATGATGCGTGAGCATGTATGATTGTGTTAATTAAGTGAATATAAGATAAAGTATATGTTTACTTGAAGTTAACTAACAATTATAAGAAGCTAAGTAAGATTCGTGGTGTAACTTGGGGAAATAGCGCATACCACTACCTTAACAGCGTGAAAGCCCCTTAGCCCCTGGTTAGGACTGCACGAAGGCGATTATCGCAGATCGCAAAGGTCTCATAAGTAAGGGCAGTGCACAAAGTGACCTACATGAAGCCATTCACAGTTGAACTAAATTGACCTCTCAGACATCTCAAGGGTGCGGAAACCTGGTTCTAGCATCCCCCCATACTGCTTCGAGTGAGACCTCAGTCTGTGCTCCGCGGGCTATGGCTGAAAGGGCCAGTAGTGTAGGGATTTGTTTGGCTAAGTAAATCTGAACTTAGGTCAGGCCTCCTCAAGCCAACACAATACATACATGAATGGTGCATTATTTCTTAGTCACCAGTATGATATTGGACACCCAATCGATCAAAGGTATAGGATAAATAAAACCATATTTAAGAATTTTTTCAATGTCTGCCTTAATGGCGGCTACTTTTCTAGGGTGCACAGGATGAATCCATTGAAAAATGGGCTTCATGTTAGGATAAGTCGAAATTTCATGCACGACTATAACTGGGTCAATGCCAAGCATTTCTTCATATGACCATGCAAAACATCTCAAAACTCTTGAAAAGGGCGAGTATAAAGCTTGATCTCATTAGGAGAACAAGTTACCCCAATATGAACGTGTTCAATGAGACCAATTTTAACAGAAATATCAATAGGCAGCGTTTGGGTAATATTACCCATGTTCCCTTTCGACCAGACTGTTGATCTAAAGATGATTTGAGGTTGTCATTGATGTCAACCAAAGTAGCACCAGGAGCTAACCTGATCTTGCAAGGGGATTTTGACTTGACAACTTACTCTATTTTTAGTTAAGCATCTTCTAGATAGATTCTACTTGTTGAGATGTTTCCGTTGATATATGGCACGCCAAGTAATTCTTCACAGTTTGAGAGATACTCATGTTTGAAGTTAGTAAACCCAGTTAGTGGGATAAAACCCTATGGGGTTGTGGCATGGCACTCATCATTGGTTTTGGTCATTGAATAGTCAATAATTAATAATTTTTTAAGCTCCTAAAATCCCTCCAACATTCTCTATAGAAGCCCCTCTCAACTCTATAAAAATAAATCTCATATATCCTCCAACTGTAGCGATCGTGGAATTTTCGCTATAACTTCATCTCTGCGAAGCCTTAGATTCTAAAATTAAAAATCCATTTGATTTGCAATCCTGATGAATGTCATGATCAAATTTCAGATCTTGGTCTACTATATTTTTGGAGATATGATCTGTGGAGGTTAAGGTTTTTGCAGGCTACCGAATTTCATCTCAAAGAAGTGACCTTGGGAAAATCATCGTAACTCTCTCTCAGAGAAGAGGATTGGAATTATGTAAAAAGTGGCAGATAGTGCACGGATTATATTTTTCTTTATATCAATTTTAGAGGAAAGGAGGAAACTATGATGCGTGGTATGTCTTACAAGTTTGCTCTAGTAAACTACTCTATAATTAGGTCATTAGGAGAGATTGGGCATAACTTTGCTTGAAGAGTCCAAATCGAGTCAGACCTATGGCATTGGAAAGAATACGCAGAGGGCTTCTACAGGACTGAAGATCACATGTTGGGGATCTGAAATCGTATAGATATATCAGGTTAAATATCATGCTCCTAGAAGGCAAGAAAAACTAGATCAAGTGTTGTCAAGGGGTGCAAAGGACCAGACTTTCTAGGGAAGCAACGAGCAAGGTGCAACAAAATGATGCAGCAAAGGTAAGATACAAGTAAGTATCTTCTGTATATGCATGCTCATCTCTTAATTGCATTAGTTTATTTGTATTCTAATTTGTTGTTTTTGTTTAGCACTGACATATGTTCTACAGGATGGGGTAAGGTTTGCTATTATCATGTGATGGGTATTTCTTTCAAGAATTATTGCAAGTATTGTATATTCATCAAGAGAAGACTTAATGCATAATATAATGTTCTAAAGAGTGAAAAAGGGTATCATGACAAGAGTAGAAATCAAGGTGTAGAACAGTAGCAAGAATTTCACCACATGAAGTCTTCAAGTAGGAAGCACTGCATACAATCATTGTACAAAGTCATTGTAAAAGCATCATTGTAAAACTTGTACAAGTGTCTATTTGCCAAGAGTTGAAGAGGCAGTGTCAGGAGGTCTAGGATCATCATTAGGTGGTTGTGTCATAGTTGGGATTATGGTCTAATATGTCTTCTTCTTCTGCATCATTCTATATCATTGTAAAGTGGACCATTTTCCCTGGTACGAGAGTCCATTCTTATTTTTTTCTTCTATAGGGTGGTAGGGTGGTGCTAGGCTAGTGCATGAAGTAACCAATAGGTTCAAGCCTATGAAAACTTCAGAGTGGTAGGGTGATGCTAGGGTGAGTTGTAGCTCATTGGGTGTTGGAGCATCCGGTTGACTACTGAAGAATCTTGAACATTGGAGCGTCCATCTAGTGGGAGTTGGAGAAGAATTCCTTTCTAGATTCTAGGAAGTTGGATATTTCTTTTCAATTGGAGTTGAAGATTGAATAATTATTAGAAAAATGTTCAGTGGTTTTTGACTCGGAGGGGGTTTTCCACCTAAACTTTTTGTGCCTCCTATGTTCTTTTATTCACTGTTATTACTGCATAAAAATTAATCATAATTGAAGATTAACTAATGCTTTGAAAAGATTTAAAAGTGTTAATTTCTAAGGAATATTGATTCACCCCCCTAGTGTTTTCCAACACAAACTTCATGGGTAATGATAGGAGTCTGAAATAGTTAGGTCGGGAAACGAGAAGAGAACTTCTCAAGACAGGTAGACATGACTTCGGGGCCAGGTAAGAACGAGGAACAATGATGAGTATCATTCCAAGGTGCTTCCTCAACAGACATAATTTCCATGATACTTTCATTGGAAACATATCGGTTAAGGGACTGGAAGAATCCGAAGAACCAAGCCAAGGGGATTGAGAATACACGTCAAGAGACATATCCAAAGTAGTATGAACAATAGATACCAAAGATGAAGCCAAAATAATCTCCACATAATTAATCTTAAAGGGGCTTAATGGCATGACATCACCCCATGAATCAACATGATCCAGAGGGGGAATGACCCAAGGATCAAACTTAACTGATATCATGTTGACCGACATAATATTCAGATGTGGGAGAGGAAAAATACCCATTAAGGTGGGATATTTGAAAAATCCAACCCCACACTCTCATATGGACCACCAGTATGCTTCACGTAAGGAACATTTCCATCCGAGGAGGAAGAGGCAAAGAAAGACAATTGGTCAACCATGACAATTTTCCCTTGATGAGGAAAATGAAGCATGCAGAAAAGAGAGGAGGCTACACAATGCATAACATGGGTCCAACTCTGTCCGAGTAGATTATAGTTAACATTTTCATCAACAATTTCTACTTCGACATTAATTGTATTACCTTCCAAGGTAATGGAAAGATTAGGAAGGACACTGAATGGTTAAGAATTGCGTCCATCAATGGCTTCCAACGTGTTCGGCGATTGGTTCAAGGTAGGAGAACCGATTTCCTTCCAACAAGACATAGAAATGATGTAGGTGGAATACCTTCATCAATGGCGGTCCTATGAATCATATTTTCATTAATTATCACCTAAATGAGAAAGGAAATCTGATGGGGTAAGCGTGGAACATGGTTTTCTAGGTCAAAGAAGATGAGGTTGGAATCAGATGGATCAACACCTCCAATGGCCAAAAGCAATGCTTTCCAATGAGAGGGCAACTTTGAAGGACCTCGAGGGTAGACATCGTTGATGGCGCTTGAGCTAAATCCTCAACAATGTTGTCATGTTGAGTGTCTCAAGAATTTGTATTATACGAGGACTTTCACAACACACATTGAGAGGGTGGTCGAATAGCGAAATCAGGACTAGGTTGCTCTATATGGAGAGGGCTGGAGGTAGACAAGATAGAGGAGGAAGGGGTACTTTCATTCTCTTTCCTTACCATCGGAGGAGGGTTTTGGTAATATTTAGATTTGGTAGCCACATTTATAGGTGTATTCATCATAAACACTTGGGATCATGTGGAAGCGAAAGACTGAAGCTAGTCTACCATTTGGGTCTATTGGGATGGAAAGGGTTCTTTTAAGACAATTGGGGTCCCTTTTAGCAAGCAACTAACTTCCGATCGTTGGGGACAATATTTAGTGTGCTGATCCACCTCACAAATGAGGCGAGGATACTTTGGCTTTCTTTAAGAAGCATTGCCAGCAAAAGAGTTAGGAGGGCCCTATTTCGGGGCATCGAATATGGCCTTGACTTTTCCCTTCCTTTTACCCTTAGAGGTTTTGTCTGCTACGGTAGACTAGATAGCATGAACCTCAGAGGTCTTACCAGGATGAGATGAATTTCTAGAGGGATCATTGTGTTGATGCCTCTAAAATCACTGCATCAACATCAGGGAAAACCATCCGGTCCAGACCTTAGTGCAGCTCCTTTTCTGTTTGGTATGGTGGCTCCAATTGGATATAATGGGACCAATTTCCTAGTGATGTATGAGTTGATGGGTGATTGTTTTATAATGTGTAATGAAGGTGATAAGTGTTTTATCCTACAATTCAAAAATTTGCAAATATAACTATATAACCTAGGTATCCTGTTAACAATGTGATCTCTGATTATTTCTAATAAACAAATAATCATAAATATGGCTTATTCGTAAATAGAAAGATGTATTCATATGATGATTACTTTGTTTAAGAAATTAAACAAAGTAATTATAAAAACATTATCGCATTCATCACAATATATATCACTGACATATATCCTTTGAAATAAACAATTCTCAATCTTCAGAAATGATATAATAAAGAATCGTTTGAAAAAGCATTCATATATCAACAATATCAACTTTTAAGAAATGTTCGTTCACATAAAGAATAAGACAAAAACAGTGATAGAAGTACCACATGCATTTGAATATTTTCGATGTAAACAACACTCCAATTCCACTTTCCTATTTGAGAAAACCTCCAGAAGATACAAAAGTGCAAGTCCTGAAAAAGCTTCTTTCACAAAAATGCAGAATCTTTGATCCACTATTGATAAAAAAATATTTAGAAGTACAGAAGTGCAACTTCTTAAGTCAAACCTTATACAAATTGAGGACCCTTTATAAATACATGAAAGGGTCTTAAATAATAAAAATAAAAACAAACTATCAATAAAAATCGCTATGAGCTATTCAAACTTTAGACACGAAAATATGGGATTTTCTATAAAAATAGTAGTGCGATAGCGATTGAACTAATTCATTGAATCGACTTCCTTTCTTGTGCTTGTAGCTGACAGATTGCAAGCATTGGCTAGTTTCTAGAGGTTGACTCATCCGGGAATGTAGCTGGGCTATGTAGGTGGCATTGGAGAGTTCCAGAATCATGCACCTGACTACGTCAGAAAGGCATTTCATGGCCATCTGCTAGCTATGTGGCTTGACTAGAAAAAACTAGAATGTATCCCATGTCAAGTTTTACACTTCTCCAATCTATTTTTCTCTGCTTGCCAGCTCCTGTCTCCAATGATGTTCTAATGCCTTTGCTTTCAGGAGTTTAACTGGAGAGAAATTGGAGATCAAATTAGACATATGTAAACTGTTATTTACTAATTCGATTACACCGTTCATTGCAGCTCTGGATCTAGAAGTTGCTCTTTTTGCTTTCATTAGTTGCGACTCCAATTCGAAAGTAGGATTTCCTTGTGTGATTCTTGTATTTTTGGAAAATTGGTAGCCCTTCCTTCTTCGAAATCTTTCCAAGAAAGAAAATTTGTTATCCTTTCATATGCCTTTTCCAATTCCAGTCTCGTGTCAACTGCCTTCTCAACCAGTGATGCAGAGATATCACGCAATGGGTCAACCATGATATATTATGGAAAAGGATGTTCAACTGCTGGGACAAGGCTTTGGTATCTCCAAGGCTTCTTTTCTGAATTCAGTAACCTGTGGATAACCCTTGTACTTTTCTATCTATAATTGCATTTGTGCAATTTGATCTTCCTTGTCCTTCTTTTCCTTCTCAATTGTCATCTGAAGCCTGCTTAATTGCTATTCAAGCTGAATAATCCTTTTTTTTCTTCTGCCATTTGCACTTCAAGTTGAGTGATCCTTTGATCATTTTCCCTGATTAGCTAGCCGACCTCTGAGGCTTTGTCTATTGTTGTTGTTGTATAAGCCCCTCCATACTGAGATAATTTAGTTAAATCCTCAAAAGGATTGACTTTTTCCTTCCATACCACATTCATCATTTTAGCCTGAGGAGTTAGGAGAGGTCCTTGATCAATTTTCCTCTTTTTCCTCTATCTTTTAACCACAGCCCTGTGCTTCGGACTGTAGAATGCATATAGTGGTGGTATTTCTTCAATTTTTTGTACAATCTCCTCTGTACGATTTTCGAGAATGATTTCTTATCCTTCTGAATCTTGGGTAGGCCACTTGTCCCTTCAATCAGAACACTAATAACCTCAGGCTTTTGTGCTGCAGTTGATTTTGGTGTAGTGAGCTTTTGGGAGTCATTCGGGTTCTTGATGATTATATCAAACTACTCCCATTCCTTGATTAAAGCAGGATCAATATTTATATCAATATCAAGGATCTCACTAGTTCCTTCCTTTGTCTACTCCCTTTCAGGGCTCTTTTCCTTTTCAAGAGTCTTTTCAATAGTTTTGTCTTCATAATAGCTTTCCAGTTGCACCATAGAGATATTATTTAACAAGTCCAAAGGTATTGTTTGCAACCTCTTTGTCCTAAACTTAAAAAATTCCTCTAATCCCTTTGCTCCCAATCTAATTTTTGCTAGATATTTCACTTGAGAAAATAACTCAGCTGAAGTGAACAAATCATCATAATCATCCTTCTCATGTTCAAGCTTGGCAAGTTTGACATGAGAGGTGAAATTGTAGACGATTTCTTTTAGATCATACTGCCTCTTTGGGATGACTGCTAACTTTAACATTTTAATTTTCTCAGCTTCCTTCTCCGCATGTTTGAAGTCATGCAGTGTGAAAGTACCACATCAGAGGGGAAATGAAGGCCACATTTGTTTTTTGGATTCCTTTAGGTTCCTTGACATCCCTACTTCTGTTATCTGATAAGCTATTTCTCTAGCAAATAGTTTATCGGGAATGTATAAGGGCAAGACATGTGGATTAGTAGTGCTACCAAAAAGTCTAATGTAGGTGAGCTTAGCTTCACCGAACCAACTACCAATTGATGTTAATTCGACACTGGCTTCATCGGACAACCGAGGAGCAAGTTTGTTGAATATAGCATAATGAACAGGCAAGACGAAACCATGATAGATTCTATAAAGATGATTTTTATAATGGCCTTTCCACAATTCCTTATGATAGATATGAATGGGGTTCAAGTCTTGTGGAGTCCATTTCTAGCCTCAAATGGGGTAATTAGAATTGAAATAGATGGTGTCCAAAATGTAGGCACTTATATAAAATGGGGGTATTACCCGAGTAGTCACAAACCTGTTTCTTCTATAATCAAGGATTTGGTTGGCCATTTTATCAGATAAAATGGTTTCCCAATCCATGATATAAGAGTTAACTACTACTTCCATTAAAGGCACCATTTCTACAGAAAACTTAGCCAAATCATGGACTCCAAAGAGTTTACATATCATAGCACCATCATAGCAATAAGGAGATGCTAAGGAGTCTACAGAGTACATAGCTGATGATTCATGCTTGTATTTGTTTGGGTAACGCCTCCACTACCTGATAAGGTCAGATGCCATGTCATTTTCCTTTACAAAGGACTTCAAAAATGCCTTGTTGTACTGCTTTTGTGGTTCAGGCAAATGGTACATCTTTTTGATATCTTCCACCCTGAATGACCTGCACATCCTTCCATCAGCCGTAAAGAATGCTCTATCTATTATGCTGATACTCTCAATTACCCATCTGACCAAGTCATTGTAGGGTAATATTTTAGCGCGGGCTACTATTCTGTGAAGATAAGAGATGGCCAAATCCTTAAGAGTACTCTCTGACTTGTCAATGGAATCCACTATTCCCTTTTCTTCTTCAATCTCTTCTGGATCCTCGGCTTCTAGTAAATTATATATGCTTTCCCATGAAGCCTGGCCCAAACCAAGGTAGGTAGTATTAGCTATGAAGAACTTTTTACTGGTTCCTTTTTGGTTATGACGGGAACCTTTGGTTTCTTTGATTTCTTCGTCATTTTTGCTGGATTCATAAATTCAGACTTGCTCTGCACAATGAAATAGAAGAATGTAACAGAGGAAATATTTGCTCAAAGCTAATACACAATATACAATATTAATGACAATTAAGCGCAATCAGTGTTATGGATTTGATATATTACACTACCACGGATGAAATCCTTAAAGGATTCAACCATAACTGCTTAATTAATGATTTTCCGTAACTGCCAACATGACACTTAAATTCCATAAAGATATGTCGCATTGAAAATCTTGATAATGATTCTTTTAAAATAAATATTGTAACTTCCCAATCAGCGATAAGTGATTAATCGCAGATCAAGAGGTATAACCATTATGTTTAATTGTTTCCTTTGTAATGTTCCGATTGCGATAAATGGTAAGTGGGATCACTTGAATAAAACATTTTGCTCTTTATTTATAATTGACTTATAATTTGGACTTGCAAACATTCGCTTAATGATTATATTTCACCTTTAATGAAATCGCATCGGTGGATTCCAAATGGGCATTTGTTATGCATTTTGTTCTTTCAGCGATCGCTGATTGTGATCATCTTATCGCATCGGAAGATTTATATGGCCCCTTGGAATGATTCCTTGATAAGTTGTGATATGCGCTTTCCGATGGCATTATCGCATCGAAGATTGCTAATGGAAACCTTAAGTCTATCTTTTAAACAAAGGATGCGACACATTCATTTATATTTGTTTTATGACAAGGTCTTGTTTAATATTTCAATCAGATCAGACCTTTTCATAAGGATTTTCATGTGTTGTATAGATTTTGAAAAGTTGCGATTGTTATTGGACTTAATCTAAAAGAAAAAGACTTATCACAACTATTTATTTTTTTTAAAGTTTTATTGATTTTATCTAAGTTCTAAAAAGGGGACCCATTTCTTGTTAAAATGTATAGATAAAAATTTTGAAATGGGGAGGGTTGTTGTATAGCACAACAATTGGCGATTCACTAGGAGAAACAGTTATCTCTAAGAAAATAATGTAATATCTATAAATTTCTTAATTTGGAAACCACTGAGGATAAAGAAAACCATCTAAGAATAGTTAAATAAAAATTAATTTTGACTATAATGACAATTTTTTGTAATTTCTTTTCCAATCTTAAAAATAAAAACTTTATGGGCTTCTTCAAGCTTTGATTGGTTGATATAGATAAAGCAGGTGGCTTCTCCAACTTATCTTTTAATTTTACTCTGTTGTCATAGGTAGTGTCTCTGCTGCCAGCAGACATTTATAGTCTCAATAGGGTTACCTTTTACCCACTAATCATTCATTGTCCCATCCATTTCAGAGTATAACTTTTGAAAGATAAATCAAAAAGGTATGTTCCAATATATATCTATATTTATATATAATAATATATAATATATATATTATATATATTATATATGTAGATAGATAGATAGATATAATATATTTATTTTTATTTTTAAAAGATAAAAATCCATTGTCCTGGTTTGGTGGCCAGCTATTAACAATGTCATTCACTGGTTGTAATTGAACTGAACAAGCTGGCTCGTGATGAGACCCCTTGTCTTATAATTATAAGCCATTACCCTGTTATGATATGTAGTATTGGTAATGTCAATTTAATTAGTTCCCTATGATTATGGTAAGCAGGCTCATGATTAGACCCTTTATCTTTTATATTAGACATATTTTAGAATTAGACTCTAAAAAATCATGAACCTAGTGGATGGGGTGAATGACTTTCTCCTTAAGAGTTTATGGATGACAATTTTAGAGTTGTAGATGCTAAGTCTGGAAAAGTATTTACTTCTTACAAATAACCTCTCTTGACTCTTTAAAACTTGGAACGATTTATAGTATCTTCAAGGCTTGTGGAGATTTTACAAATCTAAAAGAGGTTCTTAGAGTTTTATATTTTATCTCTCTTTCTAAAACTATAGTCTTTTCCTTAAAGGTTTCCATCTATTGAAAGTAAGTATTTACAATATTTTCTTAAAGAATTTTCCAATATTAAAAGGTCAATGGAAGACTATTTGCAACCTTATTATCTACAAAAATTTAAAATCAACAAACTTGCATAATGAATATTTACAGGTAAGAAGGGGTTACCTCCTTAAGTAAAGAATTTCTACAAGATAATCCCATTGATAGGAAGAGAATCTCTCTTTCCTAATAGGTCTTTTAGTATGAATGTTGATGAGCCTATCTTCTCAATGATTTGAAACAGTCCAAGCCACATCTTTTGAAATTTGGTATGTTTTCCTTTGTCTTCATGTGCTTTGTCCCATTTCAAAACAAGATCACCGATTTGTAAAAAATTTGGGCCGATAGAATTTGCATCAAAAGAAGATTTAATGACCTGTTGATGTTTTGCATGTGCGATTTTGGCTTTTTCCCTTTCCTCCTCTAATTTAAGGATTTGATCATATCTTAATTGAATAGAGGACGAAGGATTTTCTTCAATAGATTGTACTAGGGCCAGAGATGGGAGTGTTAAGTTTGTTGGTATTACAACTTTCCCATACACTAAGTTGAATGGAGAAGTACCTATTGAGGCCTTCTGAGTTATGTGGTTTGCCCATAATGAAAATATTTAAGACTTATGCCAATTCTTTTGATTCTGATCAATAGTTCTTTTAATAATATTATTGAGATTCTTATTAGTTGATTCTACCAAACCATTACCTTGAGGGTAGTAGTTTGCAGAATAATTTAATTTAAATCCTCTCTTAAGAGAAAATTCAAGCATGGTACTTCTAGAAAAATAAGATGCATTATAAAAAATAAGGGCATTAGGTACACCAAACCTAGTAATGATGAATTGATCAATGAACTCAATGATTGCATCAGAATTGGCTACCTTCAAAGGAATTGTTTCTACCCACTTCATGAAGTAATCCATGGCTATAAGGATGTCTCTGTGTTGCTTGGAAGAATGTGGAACAATTTCTCCTATGATATCCATCCCCCATTATTTAAATGGTTGCTCAATGTTCACTGGTTGTAAGGAAAAGGTTGGTTTCCTTTGTCTCCCACTAGAAGTTTGGCATATCTTGCATTTCCTTACATAGTCATGGGCATCTTTAAAAAAATTGGGCCAATAATATCCAGAATTTATTATCTTGTGAGTTGTTGTATAACCTCCAAAATGTCCACCTGCTGGACCATATTTAATTCCTCCAAAACCTTCTGTGCTTCAGTTTTTTTCAAGGCATCTCAACAAAATTGAATCATAATTCCTTCTAAATAACACATCATCAATGATTTTGAAGTGTTTTTCTTTTAATCTAAAGGCGTGTTTGTTTTTGTAACTGAAACTAGGAGGAGCATATACATTTTTCAAATAAAAGACCAGATCTGCATACTAAGATTCAGAATTCATGATACTTATCTCATTTACTTGAAGAGCATTATCTGAATCTTTGTGTTCTAGAATATTAGAAGCTCCTACTAATAACCTGCAAAAACCTTTTCCTCTTACAATTTTCGCTGGTTTAATATCTATATCATACTCTTGTAATTCTGTAACCCAGTTGGCTCTCTTCTCTCCTACTTCCCTTTGGACTAGCAATTGTCTCACTGCAGAGAATGGGACTATTAATTTTGTTTGTGTTTTTAGGAGGAATGGCCTAAATGTTTGATAGATTTAAACACAGTGAAAGCTTGTTTTTCTACTTCAAAATAGTTAAGTTCAACACCTTGTAAATTAGAACTGAAGAAGGAGATGGGTGTTTCAATTTGTTGATCATTGATTTGTGTTAACACAGCTACATAAGATGTTTCGGTAGCTAAAGTGTATAAAATAAAATGATTAGAAAAATTGGGAGTATTCAATGCAGGAGCATTAATGATTTCTTGTTTGATTGAATCAAAGGCTTCTTTCTCATTATGTCCCCATTTGAAAACTAAATTTTTCTTAATCATGGTCTGTAAAGGTAAAACATTCTAAGAAAAATCAGGAACAAATCTTTTTACAAAATTTATCTGTCCTAAAAATGATTGCATTGATTTTTTAGTGTGTGGCAGAGGAATATCAGAAATCTCTTGGATCCTGTCTGGATCAATGTAAATGCCATCTTTAGATAAAATAAATCCTAAGAATTTACCTTCATCAAGAGCGAAGAATGATTTCTTGGGATTTAAAGAAATCCCATACCTTTTACATCGTTCAAAGATTTGTTTCAAATCATGTAGATGATTTTCTCTTTTCTTGGAAAAGAGAGTTATGTCTTCTAGGTAGACAACAACTGACCTGTTAATCAAACCCTTGAATGCTACATCCATTGCTCTTTGGAAAGTATCTCCATCATTAATCAAACCCAAAGGCATTTTCTAATAGGCATATGTTCCCCATTTGGTTCTGAATGTAGTTTTTAGTCTATCATCTAGATGTCCCAGTATTTTCTTATATCCAGAAAAACCTTCCAGAAAAGACATCAACTCCGAACCATCTACTAATTGAGATGTCTGCTCCATTGTTGGTAACGGGAAATTATCTTTTTAGCATGCCTTATTGAGATTCCTAAAATCAATGCAAATCCTAATATCACCATTCTTCTTCCTAACATGTATCAAGTTTGAAACCCATTTAGAATGTCTGACTGGGAAAATTATCTTAGCTTTCAAGAGTTTATTCAACTCTACTTTGATTTGACTCTCCAGATTTGGGTGAATTTTCCTCAATTTTTGTTGTACATGTTTCTCCTCGGAAATCATTGGAATTGTGTGTTGTATGATAGAAGTATCATACATCCTCAAATCGTCATAATTCCAAGAAAAAACATTTTTATATTTGTTTAACAATCTGATAAAAGAAAAACTTTCTTCTGAAGTGAGCCCTAGTCCTAGATTAACATTTTTTGGTTTGGACTTAGTTCCAAGCTTTAGTAATTCAAACTTCAAAGTAGAACTTTAAATCTTTGAATTAGTGACTTTTTTGAAGCTATCTTTGATACCATAGAGATCTTCAAGTTTGACCACAGATTTAGGTATAAAATTCTCATTCGGTCTTTGTTTTATTTGAATATCATGATCATTTTCATCAATAATCTGGTCATCATAAGATTTTTCAAAAGTTAAAAAATTTAAAATGTCTTCGTCATTATTAAATACTGCCAATTGGTGAAATTGTCTGGAACAGATGGTCTAAAAATTAATTCAACAGAAAACCTCTCAAGACTATAATCCTTGGATGGAAGGAGCTTAGAAGCAACATTAGCTAATAAATCAGTTGTCGCATTCTGAGATCTAGGGATAGGAGAAATATTAAATGCTAGAAAATGAGATATGATGTCTTGAACTAGGGACTGATAATGCTTGACATGTCCTAAAAGGCCATGGATAGTGTTCCTTACCTGTTTGATGAAAATCTCATAATCGCCAAATACTTTTAGATATTGAATCTTCAAGCCTATTGCTTTATAGAGCCCTTGAATCAATGCCTCATATTCTGCAGTATTATTTGTACACTCAGATTCTAGTCTGCATGATAGCATAGTTTTTTCCCCTTTAGGACTAACTAAAATACATCCTGCTCCTGCACCGTCATTGGATTTTGATCCATAAAAATATAAAGACCAAACTATAGGCTTATCTACAAGTTTATTTACAATTTCCTTAGCAATAGTAACACACCTTGAGGTATCCGTATGAGAGAAATCTTCTATCTGTGATGTGAAACTATTAACAGAAAAAGGTGATGATTGAGCATTAAAATTACCAAAGAATTATTTCGCTGAGTAATTTCCGAGAATGTCGTTATTGAAAGCTATAGGTTGGTTTTCCTGCTCAAACTCCGTTATAGTATGGGTCATGTGTTTCTCCCGATTGATTTTGACTTGATTTGGTTTCCCTTTATATGGAAGCCACATATGAGACCAATCAATAGAAATGTAACCATGGAGTTTCTTAGACCAATCCCTGCTTAAAATTAAACCATAAAACTCAGGATGTCAGCAATCAATATATCAATTCTCTAGACTACTCTAGGATCAGCTGATAACCTAATGGTGACTAAATTAATCTCTCCTAAGACTTGAACCTTAGTTCGATCTAATTGAATGATATGTATTACAGATTTTTGGGGCTGATTGTTTAATTTTGAGCAAACCGAGGCTGGCATTATGTTTGAGGAAGCCCCTGAATCTATTAAGCAGTTGTGCAGATTTCTATTGTAGATCTCATAGGTCAAGAGAAAATGAGGAGTATGAGAATTAGATCTATCTCCAATCAAAACAACATCAGTAGCATCTACTTTATCCGATGGTGACTTACCTGATCCTTTAGCCGCCTTGGATAATACAACATTTGGAAGAGGAGAAGAAGGTACTCCATTTAACTCTTTGAGTAGTAATTTCTGTTGATGTTTGAGCTTGCTAAGCTCAAATAAAGAAATATTCGCTCTAGTCTTCTTCATGTCTTCAACAATGTTGTAATCCATAGAGTCATAGACTACCAATGTCTTAGATGATGAGGGTGGATTGGAAGATGATGGCTGATTTTGGATAGGCAAAACCAGAGTTTTCTTCATGGGAGCTTTATCTTTGGCAGTAAGGCTTATATTTGTATTTTTTTGAGTTGTTTGAATAGGCTCTACAACGATTTTACTTCTGGTATTTACTAGGAGAGCTTCCTGTTCACTTTTAGTATCAGAGTTAGGAAAAATGAAGTCTCACATACCGTGACATTCAACTATCTCATCTCCTTATATTTCCTTTGATGACAAAACTGTGTCTTCATCCTCATTGTCATCTGGATCCGATTCTGCATTAGATATGGTACTAGGTGGCTTTGATTCAGCTCTTTTGAAGTTCCTATATGGTTTTTTAGTGGATGTTTCAGGTACCTGTTTCTTTATCTCTACCATTTCATTGGACATAGTCTTCAGAACTTTTTGCAAACCCTCCATATCGTATGGATCTTTAGCTGCTTTCTTTTTTGAATCATCTTTAAAAGTAATTTTTTTGGGCTTTCTTTATTCAAGAATGGTTTTCTTTTCTAAAGCAATAATACATTTTTCAATGGTGATCACTGCTTTCATATTCTCTATTAAGGTGGGATTTGCAACACTATCAATGAAGATGGCTATATTCGAAGGTAAAGCAGAAATATACCATTCGCTTCAAAATTCTTCACTAGGCCGAGACGTAGCAAGAATTTTATTTAAGAGCTTATTAAATCGTGAGTTGAAATCTTCAATGGGTTCTTTTGACTCAGTTTTAAGATTGGAGAGATCATTGATTAATGTCACTGCGGACTTATCATCTCTGAACATAGTTAAAAACTGCTCTTTGAAAGCATTCCAACTATTAATGGATCCTGGTGGTAATGAAAAATACCATGATCTAGCTGCTCCTTGTAAGGTGTATGGGAAAAACCTAACAACAACATCTTCTTCTGTCACCCCATTTAAGTTTATTGACAACATAAAATTGTTTATATGTTCTTCTGCTAGTATGCTAATATCAGGATTAAAATTTGGTGACCACTTTTCAGGATGGGCTGGTAATTGACTCAAGGGTACAGGCATTACGACTGCCCCTGCATTTGTCCATGGCCTCGGTTGTGGTTGATTTTGTGCCATTGTCGCACTAACAGTAGAAGAAAGTGAGAATGTAGTTAAAAGTGGTTGGGTAGAGGATGTCAAAGTACCTGTACCCTTTTGGACTATGATGTGTAGTTGGGGAATGGATGGTTGACTTTGCAATGGTTTGGATGAGATGGATGATGATGAGGAAAGAGCCTCACTATCAAACTCTAACGGTGTCTTACTAGCTCTTTTTCGACTTGGCAAAGGAAATTCTTTTGGTAGGATACCAACCTTTTCGCTCTACAATCTTGTAAGAGGATGAGAAGGGATATATTGCGAAGTCACACTGCCTTTGGATAACTCAGACTGTTCTTGAGATATTGAAAACCCTTGAATTTTATGAATTAAAGACTGAACTTCAGGGGGGTCAAGGGAAGAATTGTTTGATATGTTCAAGTTTTCAACAATGGGCGTTGTCTTTTCAACTTCTCACTTGAAAATAAGAGATTTAGAATGTGAGGGAGAAGTTGGAGGAGATGGTGAGAAAGATTTACTCTCACCATTCATAGTCCGTGCCCTCCTTCTAGCACCAAAAATGTTGATGCCTCTAAAATCATTGCATCAACATTGGGTAAAACCACCTGGTCCGGACTTTAGTGAAACTCCTTTTCTGTTTGGTATGGTGACTCCGACTAGATATAATGGGACCAGTTTCCTAGTGATGGATGAGTTGATGGGTGATTGTTTTATAATGTGTAACGAAGGTGATAAGTGTTTTATCCTACAATTAAAAAATATACAAATATAACTATATAACCTGGGTATCCTGTTAACTATTTGATTTTTGATTATTTGTAATAGACAAATATCATAAATATGGCTTATTCGTAAATAGAAAGATGTATTCATATGATGATTACTTTTTTTAAGAAATTAAACAAAGTAATTATAAAAACATTATCACATTCATCACAATATATATCGCTAACATATATCCTTTGAAATAAACAATTCTTAATCTTCAGAAATGATATAATAAAGAATCGTTTGAAAAAGCATACATATATCAACAATAGAAACTTTCAAGAAATGTTCGTTCACATAAAGAAATAAGACAAAAATAGTGATAGAAGTACTGCATGCATTTGAATCCTTTTGATGTAAACAACACTCCAATTCCACTTTCCTATTTAAGAAAACCTCTAGAAGATGCAAAAGTACAAGTCTTGAAAAAGCTTCTTTCACAAAAATGCAGAATCTTTGATCCACTATTGATAACAAATATTTGGAAGTACAGAAGTGCAACTTCTTAAGTCAAATATTATACAAATTGAGGACCCTTTCTAAATACATGAAAGGGTCTTAAATAATAAAAATAAAAACAAACTATCAACAAAAATCCCTATGAGTTGTTCAAACTGTAGACATGATAATTTGGGATTTGCTATAAAAATAGCAGTACGATAGCGATTGAACTAATTCATTGAATCGACTTCCTTTCTTGTGCTTGTAGCTGATAGATTGTGAGCATTGGCTGGATTTCCATAGGTTGACTCATCCTGGAACGTAGCTGGGTTGTGTTGGTGGCATCAAAGAGTTCGGGAATCATGCAGCTGACTGCGTCTGAAAGGCATTTCATGGCCATCTACTGGCTATGTGGCTTGACTAGAAAAAACTAGAATGTATCCCATGTCAAGTTTTGCACTTCTCCGATTTGTTTTTATCTGCTTGCCAGCTCCTATCTCCAATGATGTTCCAGTGCCTTTGCTTTCAGGAGTTTACCTGGAGAGCAATCGGAGATCAAATTAGACATATGTAAATTGTTATTTACTAATTCTATTACACCGTTCATTGTAGCTCTGGATCTAGAAGTTGCTCTTTCTACTTTCATTAGCTGGGACTCCCATTCCAAAAATAGGATTTCCTTGTGTGATTCTTCTATTTTTGGCAAATTGGTAGCCCTTCCTTCTTAGGAATCTTGCCAAAAAAGAAAATTTGTTATCCTTTCATCTACTTTTTCCAATTCCAGTCTGGTGTCAACTACCTTCTCAATCAATGATGCAGATATATCGCACAATGGGTCAGCCAATGATATATTATGGTAAAGAATGTTCAATTTCTGGGACAAGGCTTTGGTTATCTCCAAGGATTATTTTCTGAATTCAGTAACCTATGGATAACCCCTATACTTTTCTATCTATAATTGCATTTGTGCAATTTGATCTTCCTTGTCCTTCTTTTCCTGCTCAATTGTCATCTGAAGCCTGCTTAGTTGTTGTTCAAGCTAACTAATCCTTTACTGTTCTTCTTTAGATTGCACTTCAATTTGAGTGATCCTTAGATCCTTTTCCTTGATTAGTTGGCTGACCTCTAAGGCTTTGTCTATTGTTGTTGTTGTATAAGCCCCTACATACTGAGATAATTTAGTTAAATCCTCAAAAGGATTGACTTCTGCCTTCCATACCACATTCATCATTTCGGCCTGAGGAGTTAGGAGAGGTCCTTGATCAATTTTCCTCTTTTTCCTTTGTATTTTAGCCATAGCCCTGTGCTTCGGATTGTAGAATACATATAGGGGTGGTATTTCTTCAATTTTTAGTACAATCTCCTTTGTAGGATTTTTGGGAATGATTTCTATATGTTGTTGAATCTTGGGTAGGCCGCTTGTCCCTTCAATCGGAACACTAATAACCTCAGGCTTTTGTGTTGTAGGCGATTTTGGTGTAGTGAGCTTTTGGGAGTCATTCGGGCTTTTGATGATTAGATCGAACTACTCCCATTCCTTGATTAAAGCAGGATCAATATTTATATTAGTGTCAAGGATCTCACTAGTTCCTTCCTTTGTCTGCTCCCTTTTAGGGCTCTTTTCCTTTTCAAGAGTCTTTTCAATAGTTTTTTCTTCACAGTGGCCTTCCAGTTGCACCATAGAGGTAGTATTTAACAAGTCCATAGGTAGTGTTTGCAACTTCTGTGTCCTGAACTTCAAAAATTCCTCTAATCCCTCTACTCCCAATCTGATTTTTGCGAGATGTTTGACTTGAGAAAATAACGCAGCTTAAGTAAACAAATCATCATAATCATCCTTCTTATGTTCAAACTTGGCAAGTTTGACATGAGAGGTGAAATTGTACGCGACTTCTTTTGGATCATACTGCCTCTTTGGGATGACTGCTAACTTTAACATTTTAATTTTCTTAGCTTCCTTCTCTGCATGTTTGAAGTCATGCAGTGTGAAAGTACCACATCGAAGGGGGAATGAAGGCCACATTTGTTTTTTGGACTCCTTTAGGTTCCTTGACATCCCTGCTTATGTTATCTGATAATATATTTCACTGACAAATAGTTTATCAGGAATGTGTAAGGGGAGGACATGTCGATCAGTAGTGCTACCAAAAGGTCTGATGTAGGTGAAATTCTCTTCACTGAACCAACTACCAATTGATGTTAGTTCAACACTAACTTCATCAGACAACCGAGGAGCAGGTTTGTTGAATATAACATAATGAATAGGAAAGACGAAACAATGACAGATTCTATAAAGATGATTTTTTATAATGGGCTTTCCACAATTTCTTATGATAGATATGAATGGAGTTCAGGTCTTGTGGCCATTTCCAGCCTAAAATGGTGTAATTAGAATTGAAACTAATGGTGTCCAAAATGTAGCACATATAAAACAGGGGTATTACCCGGGTAGTCACAAACCTGTTTCTTCTATCATCAAGGATTTGGTTGGCCATTTTATCAGATAAAATGGTTGCCAATACATGATGTAAGAGTTAACTTTTGCTTCCATTAAAGACACCATTTCTATAGAAAACTTAGTCGAATCATGGACTCCAAAGAGTCTTCATATCATAGCACCATCATAGCAGTAAGGAGATGCTAAGGAGTCTACGAAGTACATACCTGATGATTCATGCTTGTGCTTGTTTGGGTAATGCCTCCATTGCCTGATAGAGTTATATGCCACATCAATTTCCTTGGTGAAGGATTCCAAAAATGCCTTGTTGTACTGCTTTTGTGGTTCAAGCAAATGGTACATCTTTTTGATATCTTCTGCCCTGAATGACCCAAACATCCTTCCATCAG